>JANTPZ010141096.1:0-14716 GCA_025593235.1 Vachellia pachyceras | reverse complement strand
CCGCCGTTAGCGAGAGTGATTTTTGGTTCATAACTTGATATGGGTTTGGTTAGAACTTAAAAAGGATCATTACCCAATGGAAACCATGTTCCAGTTTGGGTTAAGCCCAATCATACTTAGAAGCAAAGTTTTGTGCAAACCAAGGCAAGACTCCAATTCTTCTGTCATAGCAGAAGTTTAAGATGAGTCGATCCAAGGACCCATTAAGGCCAGACATATCTCAAAACTCATATAGCTCATATACATGTATTTATATATTACCCACAACAGTATCTATACATCAGAAATTTAAAATCAGCTTTATAATTTATAAATTAACACATTACTCATTATCAACTAAACGACCTTCCGACAGGCTCCATGATACCCTGCCCTCCAGATCCCTAGCATTTAACCTTTCCTTCTTTGAACCCCTCTAAGCCATGCCCTTCCTTCAGTTTGAATCGCCAGGCTTCCATCTGATTTCCACTGTAAGAAATGGATGGGAACAACAGTACCCTGAGACTGAGCAACTCCATCTCCCTCACAAGCCCCTGCACCGACATCATCATCATCAGCTACCAGATCTGCTGGAACAGCCTAGGAGCTCTCGAAGCCTTGTTACTAAGATGGCACTAGAAGTTGAGCGAGAGATGTAGTATCAAGGACAATAAACCATGGGTCTCAACCATTCCCACAGTGACAACCTCCAAGAGGATCGCGGCTCGTCCTTGGCCTAGCATCTCAAGATTTTCCTTCCCTGACCCTGGAGGCACCCACCGGAGATCCCCATCAGAGATCATTGGCCACGAACAAAATCCACCAATCTCTAATCGACGATCCCCTCTGCCTCTATACTCGCCCCCATTAGATAATCTCTTTGAAGCCATAATCTTCCAGGGCCACACTGTAACCCCCTAGACAATTTAACCATATATTATATTCAAAATGAGTTACGTAACTCGTAATCCATTCTGATACCATTTGTAATTCCAAAGAAACCACACATTTAAATATAATTAGTTATTAAATCCTCAAGGTCGATGGCACAAAAGTTGTGGGTGAGATACCTAGCCCACAAACCTTTCACAATATCACATTATCACATCGACCCAGGGCACAAAACTCGCCCACAAGTCACCATAAGTCACAAAAAACCATAACGGTTATTAATAATTTCATTAACAATATAAGTCCAGCTATATTTCTCAAATCAATACTTAATATCTCACACATACCACATGACAATTTATTAATGGGTATAATTCCACAAAATAACCATAAAGGTAGAATCAAATTATGCAAGCCCTATAAGTTTGGCAATATACATTTCTCCTTAAAATAGCTTAACTATTAAGCCTACAGTGATAACTACTATCAAACTGTTGGCTCTTTCCCTTCACGCCTCGAACCACTAAGTTACTCTCCTGAAAAAATATATATCGATAGGGTGAGACATAAAGTCCCAGTAACCAATAATCAATTCACAGAATATACAATACCGGATTATAAGTCAGTGAAGCAGTGCTAATATACGATATTCAAACAAAATAATGTTTTCCATTCAATACAATCAGAATGTACAAGTGATCCCTCCAACCTACTCCTCCGTATCACTCCATCACGACTCCCCACTTGCGTGTGAGTCACAATAAATCCTGGCCTCCCTCCTGGGTCTAGGCCGACTCCCCACCTGAGTGTGAGTCACAATACAGCCAACCACTATGATCAGTAGTGGGGCAACCGCGGATACAATCACAATACATTACACAAGTCCCATCATCACAAGATCACCCAACTACTTCCATGCACCTAATATGTCAATTCCCCATAAATGCATAAACTCACAACATGTTACAGATATAGATAAATTATGAATAGCGCATCCAACATATCTCTAAGAAAAATATATCCTTTATATATATATATAGAAAATACTTCCCACTTCACTGAAATTGAACATATAAAAATAGAGATAAGATTCGTAATACATAATTAAGATATCGAAAATACCTTACAATCCATGCAAAGCATATAAAATGAATTAACATCGGTTACCTCAACTCCAAATACTTGAAAGCTCAAGCCACAAAGCACCAACTACAATCAAGTTGTTCTAATTGATCTCAAAATGAAGTCTTACGCCAAAGAGAAAGAGAAGGGTTGACGCCGCGAAGAAGAGAGAACGGAAGCCCTCTACCTTTCATTAAACAGTTATTGACAAAACTCAATCTTTATCTCAAACTCTAATCTTAAATTTTTATCTGATCAGTATAATATTACTACCATTAGAAAGAGAAAATTATTTAGAAAAACTTTTATGAAGAAAGAAACTTGAAAGGAAGTAGTTTCGATTACCTAATTGATCCCAACTCGAACTCTTACACCTTTGAGAAGCATAAGCGCCGCCAGGGGGGAAAGGAGATGTGGCCTAATGGTTACTGGAGTTCCTAATATATATATATATATATATATATATATCGTGTGCAACCCCTTTCTCTCGTCCTCTCTGTTTTTTTTTGTTCTTTAATATATATATGTACATATAAACCCACGTCTAAACATGTGACGCACATGCACAACAAAACTCTCCCTTTATATTCTTTTTTTTGTTTTTTAATATATTTGTCACCAAGGGCCACGCACACACATGTATAAATTTATATATTATAATTTCTTTTCTTTTATTTTATCTTCTCCTTCTTCTTTTACAAAATCATTCCTTTTTTTCATTTATTATTTTTTTCGTATATCTCACATTAGGATAAATTCTTTTTAAATCAAATGTTTACTCAACAAATTATATTTAATATAAGTATTATTTCTAAATAACAATTAAATTTTTTAAAAAAATAGGATGTTACACGCACTATAGAAATGCAATCCACGCCCTCGACAATAGGAAGGGATTAGATCTCCAAGGATGAGTGAAAGAACCAGACCAGATCGCTTCTGTGCTCCATGCTCGACAAAACAAGATTAAACCCCTAGAAGAGAGGAAAAAGAAACCCTAGCAAAGAAGGGAAAAAATCGCCACCAGGAGCGAAGGTGTGTGATATTTGCTCCGATGAGACGGCCTCTGATAGCGACCTCCGATGGGTACCTCCTGGGGTTTGGGAGGCATTACTTGGGTGCCTTTTGTGGCCCAACAGATATGCCCTTTTAATTTTGCCACTTTCCGTTGTCTCCTCTGCTTCAGAACCCATGTCTGGAGTCTTGGAGGAGATTGCAACTGATGACGCCGTGTTTGCCTATCAGGTTCCATTTGCTTATTCTTATGATTTACATTGGAAATCTGATGGAAGTTTAGTGGTTCAATCTGCTGAAAATCTAGGAAAGGTGGAAATAGAGCAGGGGACCTATGAGGCAAGTAGTTCTTCTAACACTCATGAAGATTCTCATAAGGGTAGTGGGGCTGATGTTGCTGATGGATACACAGTTTTAAACATTGTTAATTATATTAAAGTGTTGAAACTATATGTAGAAACGGTTTTTTGCCATTTCAGTGAGATTAGGTGTAATTACAGTATGATCAAAGCATGTATTAATCTGAGGAATATATCATTGTTGCCACTGGACTGGTTGTTTTGTTGTGGATTGGAGGTAGGGTGAAAAGAAAAGAAATGGAAGCTTTAAGTGCAAAAACTATGGCTACTGAATTTTTTGCTAAAAAGAGTTATGGTTGGTATGAGTTTGTTGCCCCTTGGTTGATGGCTGATAGGTTTGTGGTTAGTATTTTAAAGGCAAGGCTGTATGATGGTAAAAGTAGAATCATTGTCTCGGATCTGTTTAGTGGGGCTGTATATGCTGTTCATTGTAGGCTTATCAGGTGCCTGTTCAGTGTGATTGGTTGCATTATTCTTATTCTGGCACCGCCTGTTCAGTGTGTGTGGAATCATTGTTCATTTTTGGACTGGAGTGGTGTTTCTACCTTCTATTATATGGATGAGAGAGCCTTGCTATCTATTGCTATGATCAGTGTTGTCCTTGAGTTTCTTATATCAAGGAATTTCATCAGGAACCATCACTTGGTATGGATTCCCATGGAAGCATATTTGGTAACCGGTTGGTTTGTCAAAGCTTCATTGGACCGCTCTTACCTGTTTATTCGGGTTCTTCAAGCTCCGTTCCAGACAAAGGCCTTCTTCATTGTTGGCTTTAGAGACTGTTTCCTGTTGCATTGTTATGTTTTTCATTATTGTGTCTTTTCTTGTGTTATTATGGACTGTGTCTACTTAATTTCCTTTAGCTTTGTTTGTTTGTGCCGGTACTTTTAAATATTTGTATGTTCGGTTTGATTTTAATATGATGCTCTCTTGGTTTGGCTAAAAAACTAAACGACCTTAAAAATGAAACGACCTTAAAAATGTCCAAATATGATCTGCCCATGAATTTAGAAATCACACACTTTCGACCAAATCAATGATCATAATCATTGAGAGGGAGAGTAAATCATAATCAGAGATTTTCTGGACAAGCATCATCATAATCATTATTACACAAATCAGAAACAAGCAGTAACAGTTCGAGCAAACACACTGAATCCAAGTTACAATCAAGAGATCAACACGTAGATCACATGATAAATTCTAGTGAGCAACAAAAGCCCTGAACTCAGAATCATTTCCCATACCCTCTAATAATGGAAGCGAAAGGCAAGCTTCAATATCAACACTTCCTTCTTCTCCTCCCTGAAACAGAGTCACTTTCCCAAATCTCTTGTTCCCAACCCCACTTCGAACCCCCACTGGTTTACCCCAACCAAAATCATTCCCATAAACATCAAACCTCGGAGAACTACTTATCATCAACGCACCATCAACAACCTCGCGCAGTGTTTCAAGCCTCGGTTCCTTCAAGAACGAGTCAACTCGTCCCCTAAGCTTCTCTTCTGTGTTCGATGACACCATCTTCTTCAGATTCCATGCAGCTTTTCCCAGTCCTCCTTCACCAACCACTTCTCCAGCTTTCATGGTCACTCTCCCTGCAAGCTGAACTGCGTTCCCAAAGTAATTATCTGCTAATGGAGGTCTCATTCTTCCTCTCGTTCCTATTCCTAATATGCAGCTCATCTCCTTCTCTGGATCATCCACATTCTGGTTGCGAATCACAGCTCGCCAGATATGGCTCAGAAGCGCTTGAAGAGAAGATATTGTGTCGGTGTTAGCTTCTCTGTTTGCATTTTCTTTTATCTCTGCGATTTTTTCCTTTGGAAAGTGAAATACTCTCTCATCGCCGAGATCTAGATTCTGTTGTTCTGGTTTGGTGGTGGTGGGGGTGAAAGGGATACGAATGGGACGGGTGATTTCAGGAGGGAACCAACGTTGTAACAATGGCGGTTTGGAGATTTGGTTTGAGAAGCCGCTGCGGGAGATTTCGGACCACGAATTGAGGAAGTGCCAGAACGAGACGCCGTCGACGACGGAGTGGTTCATGGTGCAGCCGAGGCAGACACCGTCGCTGAGCTCGGTAACCTGAACGCCCAGCAGAGGGTTGTTGGTGCCTTCATGGTTCTTGAGACCGTTGAGTGGGAAGAAGGAGTGGACAATATGGGGGACATAAATGGGTTCGAGGATGTCGGCGACAGTGGTGTCGGTCGCGACGGCGTGGACAAAGAGAGCACCGGAGTTGTTGCAGTCGAGGAAAAAGGAAGAGGAATTGTCGCTGTGTTGGACGACTGTGAAACGGCCAGCGAGAGGAGGGAAGAAGTGGAGGGTTGAGGAAAGCGATTGCTTGAGGCTTGCGATGATGGAGGACCTATCAGCAGCCGTAGGGATGCGAAAGAGAAGACCTTTTTGGATGGGACTACGAAGGAGGGGACTGAGATCCAATGGAGATAACTCCGTTGAAGCGGGATGAGCAGAGTCGTCGCCGTCAGCCTTCAGATTCGCCGCTTGCACTGTGCTGCCCCATATCACTCTGATTTCTGACATCCTTTTCACGCTCTCCGCCACTTCCTGCATAATGCTGAGATCTGCATTGGATTTATTTGGGGAGGCGGTTCACAGATTTTAAAGTAAATATGCGAGAGAAATTTTATCTTAGTAGATCTAATAATGGATTTTGGAAAGGTAAACGACCTCCCCAAACAAACTCATTATCACTTACGAGTATCCAAGGGAATGGAAAAATCTAAAAATCATAAAATTGAATTATGTGTTATTATTTGAATTGAAATTTGAGAGAAAAATGTTTAAAGGAGGAAAGGGTAAAAAGATTTTTTTCCAAATTTACAATTTATAATTTTTAGAGAACTAATAGTAATTTTTTCTATTTCTTAAAATGTACATGTAATTACCAAAAAAATTTTATTGCCCTCCACTTGAACTTGCTGCCTTCTTTTTTTGGCAGGGTCTTCTATGCCGTCAACATTGGGCTGGATTGGAATAACATTTTTAAAAGTTAAACGCATGTTCAACAGTACTTTTTTGTAAAATGAGATAATCTCCTTCATATATTTACCTATGCTTGCGTAAAAATGCTTTTCTACCGCATTTTTAATTGGCACATTGTTATTCTTAAGAATTTAAGTAAGCTCGTGAAAATCACGTGAAGTTTGATAGATAATCCTGAATTTTTTTAATCATTAGATAGCTTATTAAAACCATATAATTAAATAACTAAAATATAAAAACGTATAACTTTTTATTTCATCCAACTGATTTTTTTTAACTATTCAATTCAGTTAATTCTATCTTATAAAAAATGGAGTAATACTTTTGTTCAAATATATATAATTAACTTAATTTTACAATTTATCATGCTCAACACATAAATTTCTTTGAAGTTGTTGTACGAAGTCATTGAACCTAATCAAATCTTAAAACGCTGATATGAATTTAAAAGCTCGTTTGGAAATCTTTTAAGAATTTTTTACGGATTTCGAGGTACAACTTAGGTTTTGAAGAATAGATCTTGGAGAATATCTTTTATAGATTCCAAGGCAAAACCTAAATTTTAAAAGATAGTGTTTGGGAAGTTATTGGGCTTGTTTGGCTTCACATTTCCAGAAGCCAAACACACATTCAACAGTATTTTTTTTGCAAAACGAGATAATCCCCTTCACATATTTACCTTGGTTTGCATAAAAGTGCTTCTCTACCACTTTCCCAAATGGAGAAATTGGCTTTTACGAAGTTTGATGTAAAAAGTAGGTAGAAAATATGAAATATAAATAAACAAAAAGTAGGAAAAATGAAACTTATTAGGAGAGAGTGTGTGACTTGATAGAAAAATAGCTTTTTCAAAATCCAGGTTTCAAACAGAGGTTTTGTATCTAAATAACTTTTCTAAAAAATGTGAGTACTTGGATAAAACCTATATTTTAGAATAAAACCTAAGTTTTAAAATCAAACTTAGATTTTTTTAACAAAAAAAAACAGAAACCAAACTTAGGTTTTACAAAGAGAAGCCAAACAAGCTTTAAGAGGTGCTAACATGATTTTATGAGCTAGAAATACAAAAAAGATAAACTCAGCGTGTGGACTCACATTGAGTTTGATCCTAATACAAATTTAAAGCTGAGTTGACATGATTTTATAAATTATCACAAAAAGGTTAAACTCAAGAAATTAACTTGTGAGATTAGTGGTAAATCAACCTCTTGAATGTTTTCTGCCCTTTTGATAGTCAGTTTCCATTAAAGCCAGAAACGCTTTAGCATCTTATCTGACAAGAATCAAACATGCAATTTGCCAATTTTACATCTTTTTTACAACTTTTTGAAGAGAATAAATCAAAATTAGACAAAGTTTTGATAGTAATTAGTCATTAGATTGGAAAGGGAATTAGATTCGGCAATAAGGAAAGAAGTTCCCCTTTAAATGCTGACTATGGAGAGCATTTTGGTTCCGTGCTTAGCATTTAATGCTTAATAAGGAGGGTTAATCAGATCTAGATCTTCCATATTTGAACTAAATAATTCAGATTTGACCATTTTTACATAATAATTTCTTAAATAAAAGTTATTTTTAAAATATAGTAGTTGAGAAATTATTTTTACTTTGTATATTAATTTATTGGAATAATTTTTTTAACATAATGATTTCTTAAAAAAATTTATTTTTAAAGAAAATGGTAGTTGAGAAATTGTTTTTACTTTTTATATTACATCTACTTGAATAATTTTTTAAGAAAAATATATGCTTTTAAAAAATTAAATTTGAATCATCCAAATTATGTATGAATGATCCAAATGTAATAACTCCCCTTTCTAAGTATGTTGCTTAGCAGGTTAATTAGAGCACATGATTGATATCTCTAATAATTTCTGACTTCCTCTTCAGCTAGTATTTAATACCACTAGGGAACCTCCACTAATATTTAATATTTGTCATTTGTCTCTATAACTTTATGCCATAATAATATAACTACGAAGCAATACAATCAAAAAAATTTATTAGTAGGTCCCAAATAAGAGACTTATTTATAGAAAACTCCCATGACACAAAATATTTATCAAAAGGTTCTATTGACAACATAAAATCCAATACATTAACAACATCATGCGCTGTGTTGACAAAACTTCATGCTATCAATGGGACCTTTTGATAAATATTTTGTGTTATAAGAACTTTCTATAAATATGTCTCTCATTTGGGACCTACCAATAAATTTCTTATACAATAATGCATGATGAGAGAACGGTCGGCCCTTGTTTTTTTAAGTTTACGATAGGTCACTCTTTTTAATTGTTTTTTAATTGAAAGTAATCCCAAAAACATTTGCTGTATTCGTATGATTCAAATTCAAGACAATTTTACTTAAGTGGCTAAACTTCCTCTTACTAAAGTCAATGCTTATTTTTTTTACTAAAGCTAACATATTATTCTACTGTAGGTAAATTTTATTTAAGATATTATTGAATACTAAATATTTACGTATCTATCAATGGGAATTTAAATTTTATTTAATTGTATTGCAAGGGATGAACACATTTTATTAGACTCAGTGTTGTTAGTGAGTCAATGTCTATCAATACAATACTATGCTTGAATATTCATACTTGTCGGGCAATGCCCAAAAAATAATGCATGTTTCTTTTTTTTTTAAGCAATCATTCTATTTAATGTAATTTTATTTGAAGCACTGTCGGTCACTAATTCTAAACATATTAATGAGAATTTAAATTTTAATTAATCAAATTAAGATAAATTAACCCGTTTCACTAGGCTCAATTCCTATTGATTAATGCATATGTGAGAAATGTTTTTAAGAAAATTTCTTCCTACAAAATAAAAAACATTGCTCACATGTGTAATATTGAAAACAACTTTTAATTTGTGAACAGTAGCCTTCACTAAAAGTTGGAATTTGAAATTCTAGATTACCAGTAGGGATGTGGGGACCAGCCATGCAGATAAAAATGGATGCATGCACACATAGGACAATTTAGTGGTGCAAGATTTTTAGGCCATGGACGGGGATACAATATTAATACATGATAATGGTTAAAAAAAAATGCATGTTCCATTTTTTCTGCACCGAGAAAAGCTTTGAACATTTGGAAGAAGAACCGTAAGTCTATTTGGGAATGCGATAGAGAAGTAGTTTTATGTAAATCGAGATAAATATGTAAAAGAGATTATCTCGTAAAAACACTGTTGAACGTACGTTTGACTTTTAAAAACGTTCCAAATAAGTCTAGTAGCTTGGAGCAATAGCAACAAAACTTTCAAGAGATCATTACTACAACCCTCTCGGTATATATAGAGATAGATTTAAATGCTGGAACCTTGCAGAGAGATGGGATGGCTGATTCTGAGCATGTTTGAAAGTGTGACGAAGAATAATTTTTACAGAGTTCAAGATAAAACTTAGTTTTTGAAGAATAGGTTTTGAGAGAATAGCTTTTTACGGATTCCAAGAAAAAAAGTAAGTAGGAAGTAGGAAATAGAACATTTATTACGAAAGAGTGTACTTTGACAAGAAAATAATTTTTTCAAAACATAGGTTTTAAACTTATATTTTGTTACAAAACTTGGATTTTGAAAAAAATATAAGTAATTGGACAAACTTTAGATTTTGAAATGAGCCTTCAAACAAACTCTTAGAAGCAATACCAAGAGTCGGCCCGGCAATTATTTTTTTGTTTGTTTAATTTTCAAGTCATTAATCCATGCAAACATTATTCATATTAAGCTATCGTGCCACTTCAAAACAATTAATGACGTTAGCGACGACACGTCAACAAATTTAATGAAGTTAACATTTGATTTAGATCCATTTGAAATTATAGGGATCAACTGTTTGAGATAGAATAAATTTCTATGGTCAAAACGGCAACTTTAAAATTTTAGAGATTAAAATCTAAATTGAAAGAAATTATGGGAAGTAAAGTTGGCTTGAGCCTTTCAAAAATGTATAATTATCTTAAAGAATCAATCTTGTAAGGTTTTCCCGCCGGTAAGAAAGGGGACCACACAAATATTAATTTTACTAATTATTGAATATAATTTAAATTCTTAACTTTTTAATTAGAGTACATATTCTAAATGACAGATATTTTTAATTCTAACATATATTTTAATTTTTTTTAATTGGGTATATTTTTCTACTTTTTCACGGAAATTGGAGGTTTTTTTTTGCTATCTCATTTTCCATTACGAAACAAAACATGAACAAGAATGCAAGTATATATTCACGTTATAATGTTATATCCTATCAGAGTTAAAATATTTAAATTGTAGTAAGTATATTTAAATTAGCTCTTAACCTCTTTTTTTTAAGCATACATACTCTTTGGCAATTCTATTCGAGACACTGTGAATACTAAATGCTGATACCTATCTTAGATGGCATTGTGCTTGTTTAGGAACTTCATTCCCCAAACGGTGCACACAAGTTGAAATAAAACCATCTTAAAATCCGTAAAAAAACCATCTCAAAATCCGTAAAATCATATAGAAATCCGTAAACTTCTTCTCCCAACGGAGTTCCCAAACGCATATATTTTATTTTAATTTACCATGTTGTTGTAGGAAACTAACTTCTTCTCCTTAACCTAACTATAGTTGGTAAAAATTTGTAAAACTAATAACATGCTATTGCTATTCAATTGAGCCATCTTTTTAAAAAGTAATATTTGGACTTTAAATTGGGCCTGGAATTCGGATTTGACCCATAAACCGGATCCACAACATTGGACTCTGTCTTCGCGTTGCGCGACCGCAAGTCGCAAACCGTCTTGTTACCTCCGTCTTGGTCCATTCTGATAGGCTGCGCCCATTTTCTCTGAAGGAAAAGGCGCTTTGAACGCCTCAACCTTCGTTCTTTTCTTCAGGGTATAAAACCCATCCAGGAAACCGAGATACTGAGAAGTATAGATCGGAATCTCACCTCTCTCTGCTATTTCGTGTTCAGGTTAGTTCATCTCGTCTGTGTAGTTTTCGTATTGCTTATTACCATGAAATTTTATTGGAAATTAAACCCGCTGTTTACAACATTAGGCTTTGAGTTGTTGGTTTTCGGTTGATGTTCTTCTTCTTTTTCCTTTTTTTTAAATAAATGATTATTTGTCGCATCTGCCCCTTCTAATGGGTTTGTGTGCATCAATATAATCAAACGCCGTCTGACTTTCCGAAAGTTTTTGCTATCTATTGAACTTTTTTTTTTTTTGTAATTCTAGCCGTGGACAATCATAATTTAGCTATATATTATCTATTTTGATCTCAGTTATTTTATTTTAGGGTGTTTTGTTACAAATTATTTGTTTCAGGTTCCCTAGAAGTAGAACCATCTTATTATTCTAGTCAGTCGGGGGAAAACTTCTTGCTTTAGGGTTATGGCAGAGTTTGTATTTTATTGAGATCAGTTTCTCTCTCATATAAGCTTTTATTTCCTGTTTATCTCGTTGAAGCTAGGTCCTTTTAGTTTGCTAGTTTAGTTCGAGTTGATCTTGAAACCGGACCGCACTTCATAAATCCTTAGATTTTACGTTCTACGAAACGCTCACCATTATTCATTCAAAAGGTAGGTAAATAGCTAATTAAAGAAAGAAAAATTGCAAGAAGTCTTGTTAAGTGCCATTACAGGATATATGATGAGCACTACTAATGCAGTCTCAAGACTAGTGTGTATATCAAATATAAACTCAGCAATGAAGTGAAAAGGCTAAAACTACCCATGTTTATTTATTTTTTTATTTGCTATGTTGCCAACAGGATATCCCACATAGAACAAGTTAGGAAATGATTGAAGTGTGATAAGCTGATGAGAAATTGATTCCCTGTTTCCCTTACACATGACATAATGGGAAAAAAGCAATGCTTCTGTTTGCTTTTTTGTTTGGCCGTAGAAACTTAAAAATGAATAACATTAGTTGAAGATTTGATTTCTTTCTATTCATCTGTTGTGGGACTATTCAGCTTTTGGAACAAGTTGTTTTGAAATTAATTTGATGTTTTTCTGCATGATTTTTCCCACTACCAAAGCGGTTGTTTGGCAATCATGGCCGGTATGCTTAATGATATATTATCTATTAACCTCTTCTGTTTTAGTCTGATATACTTGTTTTTTTAATTTTTTAATGAACTTTCGGCGATCAGCTTGTTCATATGTTGTAGACTATTCAGCTTTTGGAACAAGTCGGTTTGAAATTAATTTATTTTTCTGCATGATTTTTCCTACTACCACAGTGGCTGTTTGGCAATCATGGCCAGTATGCTTAATGATATATTATCTATTAACATCTTCTGTTTTAGTCTGATATACTTGTTTTTTAAATTTTTATTCAAATTTCAGCGTTCAGGTTGTTCCTCTGTCTTTCTTGATGTCTGTGACGGCAACGACAGTAGTATCTTTGCCTAAATTACCACCAGGTAAAAGGTCATTCCTAGCATATTCATGAGCTCAAAATTAAAATGAGATATGCAGCACGGTGACACCATACTGGGAAGGATTTTTTTTTTAATCTCCCATGGTCACACTCATCATTAATTCAAGATATTGTTGCCCTAGATTTTAAGTATCTACGCGTCGGAAATAACTATTATCACATGGACTCTAGTTTATGGGTGTAGTTTAAAAATGTATGATTGCTTTTGCTAATATTTAGCTTTGAGGGACTGATCTTGTTTGACCACCCTCTTTCATTTTGAGGCGATGATATTTATATACAACTCTTGTGGAATTAACGCTTCTTATAAGGGATTCATGGGCGTAGATTATTTATTTTAGGGGGAGTACTAGTTGGATGAGGACACAAGATGGTGCTTAGAAAATAATTGTCACTCACTGTTCTCAATAAGGATAGAAGAAATCCATCTTCATGTATTTTTTATATAATTAATTTGAAATGAAATGTGTCTATGGTGTGAAGCTCAATCAGGTGTGAATGCTTTACAAGTAAAAGTTATTCAGATGTTGGTATATAACTGGATGAACAATTTTTAATCTGATTTTAGTTTAATGAGTCAGATGCACATATTGTGCTTGTTTGGCAACGCTTGGTTTGTAGCCATAAGCACGTTCAACAGTGTTTTTCCGTAAAACGAGACAATCTCCTCCACATATTTACCTCGACTTGTATGAATAAGCCCATAAGTACTTCTCGACCGCTTTACCAAACGGACCCATTATTGATTGCTATTGGGTCCATGGTACAAGTAAAATTTATTTGTTGATTGCACCACGAATGTGAGTGATTCTACCCAATTGGTACACGTGATAAAACTTTGTCGTCGTAATGCAATGGAAATGGATATAAAAAATTTGTGATTTCCAAGTATTCCACTATAAGGTGCAACCCCAAGGTCGTTCTCTACGGAGCTATTTATGTACCACTATTTACTAGTTTGTGTTTAGGTTCGCTTTGTAAACGAAAACCGTTGTTGATTCAAAATTGCTATCTACCCAAAGCTAATTACAAAATGAAATTTCTTTTTGGTATTTTTGGATTGAGTAAAACATTGAAAGCAGAGTTGAAATGTAAAAAGTGTTGATGATGGATTTCCTCTTGAAAATGAAGTAGGCTATCATAGTTTACAAAAGATTAGGGAAAGTAGTTTTCGCACTAAGTTTCGTAATGAAAACCCCAACAACTCGCTGGGTCAGAAATTCCATGTAATGAACTCTATTCCATGAAACCTTTTACAAACATTTAGTGTGTGTACAAAAGTCGCAAGGTGCAAATTCAACTCAACACTATTGCCTCTAAAATTAAGCACAACTAGGAAGATAAAAGAGAGTAACAAATATTTCATTGAATAGGTAGAAATGAGATTTCACTTTACCACGTCAAACACAAAACAAGTTCAATACACAAATAATCCAAGTTTGGCTCGACCAAGACCAAGTATCTACGCACAAATTACAAGTCCTAACTCAGCAACTATGTAATCCATAACATAAATACAGATTAAAAACTAATACTCTTCTTTCGGAACATCGAACTCAGGCTAACTTCATCTCCAAGAGGAAGGAGATGCTCAGCTACTCATGTGAAGTGGAATCAGACTTCAGATGGATGATTGGAGATGCATGGATGGATTAGGGGTGAGGGTTGTGTGAGTAGAGAGAATGAGAGAAAATGTGAATGGGTGCGATCTCTGCCTCCTTCTTTCTGTCTCTCTTTGAAACTTACCCTATTTGGTGTGTATTAATCGTCCAGGGTCAGATCCAAGAAAGTGGGTCGGGTTTTGTTTCCATTTGGAGCCTGATTCGTTGCTGTTGCGCGATATTCGCCTCGACGAACTTGAGGTTTCGCCGTGGCGAACCTCTCTCTCGAGTTCTTGCTCGC
>JANTPZ010141095.1:0-11047 GCA_025593235.1 Vachellia pachyceras | reverse complement strand
TTTTTTGTCATAAGTCTAAAGTCCTAAATTATAAAAATACATTACAACATCATAAAGTTCAAAATTTAAACCCTAAACATCAATACCTCTACCGAACCAAAGCAAAAAACAGGGATCCCAAACAGTATCTTTAATTAAAGATAAAAATATCAACATCTAGAACGCATCAACAACAAAAGTAGAGGATTAAACTTAGAAAATGAATTTGATCTCATAATTGGCAGGTGAAGCAGGGTAGTTATCATACTATCAGACACTTACCAATCCATAAATCCAATCCAGGAATGTAAAAAACTTCAAAATAATAATATATTTTTTTTAATAGTTGCCTATTTTAAAAAATATGGGCTACCCGCCAACCCGTCGGGCTAACCCGTCATGGGTTTGGCCCATATGGGTTCGGGCCAAAATACCCGTATCAAAATAGGCCTCATTTTTCAAAACCCAACCCATCATGATTATGGGTTGGACGGATTTAGCCCGTGGGTAAAATCTGTATTACCAACTCTAGCTGGAGCGCATAGGGGATTCAAAAGGGGGGACTTGCCTCCTCCCCTCTTTCTCGTACGGTAGTGAAAGTGAAACAGTACTTTCGCACCCCAAAACCCCCGCCAAAAAATAGAGAAGGGAAGGGAATAATCGTCGCTTCTCAAATATAACGATCAGTAAATTTTTTTTTACAAGTTCAAATATTTATTATTTTTTTAAAATCAATTTGATTAACGAATAAACCTATATATAATAATCCCACTTTTCTTGACCTCTATGTAATAAATCTCAAATACGTGTCATGTGCTGTTGGTAGCGCAACTGACCAACCCATATTTCGGATGTATAGGAAAGTGATGAAAAAGTATTTTTACGTAAGTCGAGGTAAATGTTTAAGAAAAATTTTATTTCGACTTGTGAGCAACGTAAACAAACATAAAAAAAACTTACTCAAACAACCTCGAATTTGCAACCCGAGGCAATGGGGTGGGGGTCGTCCCACCTTGCCGTCAAGAAGTTGTGAATGTGTTCGATTGTATTTGTGGTATGATTTATTTTTTAACGTAATTTATGATTTATAAAGTAAATATATGATAAAGTTTTTATCTTAATTTACGTAAACATGATTTTTGAACACTAATACAAACAAATCTAAAGTTGTTGGTAGGAGGCATGTGAAAAATATCCTCTGCAGGGTCAAGAATACAGCAACACCATGCACTATCCAGTCACACCATCATATCGTGCTATTGTGTTGCTCAACACGTTATTGGGGGTGTTTGAGAAAGCTTCTCAACACCCCAAAAGCACGTTCAACAGTGTTTTTCTGTAAAACGAGATAATCTCCTTCACACATTTACCTCGTAAACGGTAAAAGTACTTCTCCACCGCTTTACCAAACGGACCCATTACATATCAACTTATAAATTACTTAATTTTTTCAGAAATGATTATATGCATAATTAGACTATACAATTATATTAGATTATAACTTAATAAAATTAATTTTAAGAGAAAATGGTAAATACCTATCAGTCTGGTAGTCTCCTAAATATACTCAGAAAAAAGTCAATTGTCACTTATGTTAATAATAGAAGGTAGTATAACTCTAAAACTAGGTCATTATCCATTTGAATCGGTGATAAAAGTTATCCTTTCAAATGTAAACATGATTTACAGTCTACAAAATTAGTACATAAAAGTCTCTTTTGCAAATGTCAATCCAAACCAAATTTATGGGACTTTTTTTTTCTGTAACATAAATGGGATTGGGTTATACTATGCCTTCGATTTCTTGAAGAATATATACTCGAAGAGATATTTATTTTTTCCAGCGAAAGACATCCATCAAGGCATCACTCAAAAGCAGTTATTGTGTCCGTTAGAGAAAACGGTAGAAAAATACTTTTACGCAAATCGAAGTAAATATGTGAAGGAGATTATTTTCATTTACAAAAAACACTGTTAAACATACTTTTGGGAAGGATAGAAGCTTTGCCAAACACGCTTATTTATTTATTTATAGGGTCAAAAGCAAATATTGCTGTGGCACAACACCAGTAAGAAAAGAAAGCGATGTACGTAACCAACTATGCATATATAGTGCTTGTTTGGGAACACCGTTTTCCAAACGGTGTACGTAAGCCGAGACAAAACCATATCGAAATATATAAAAACCATCTCGAAATTCATTAAAACTATTTTGAAATCCATAAAATCATCTTGAAATCCGCAAAATACCTCAAAATCTATAAACTCATTTCTCGTAACAGAGTTCCCAAATACACACATAATGGTTTGATCTCAAAAACACCGATAAAACTGGGGCATTCGCGCCACTGACCTATTTCGAATGGACCATGAAGAGAGTAGGAAACGCACGAGGGCAATATGGTAAATTCCTATGAGTTATGTTTCATGACCGTAGCAGCGTTCCTGATCCACGTGAAACCATATAGAAAAAAAGCCGTTCTTCAATCCTTAAGTGCGATAGATAAGTACTTTTATGCAAGTTGAGATAAATATGTGAAGGATGTTATACATAATTCATAAATCTAGATTATGAGTTTTACGGCGGAAGTTTTTTCTTGAATTCTTCTGAATGATATTATTGGTACAGTGATGGCTGTTGAGCACCATCACCACGTCAGGGAATTCGTGCTTGAACAGACAACTTTTCTTTCATATATGTTCTGAGTCATGGTCTTTTCCTTATATAGCCTCCCATCAAGACTCTTCAAATGATTCAATGACCAGACACAACCATCTGAATACAACTCTTTAATCTGTAATACAAATAATGATGCAGGGCATAGCCGGTGATATATATTTATATATTAAAATAACAACATGAAATATGTAATATCTAAATAAATATAATAATATATATACTTAATATATTAAAATTCTAACAAATGAGATTATATCGTTTTGCGGAGAAACATTGTTTAATGTGCGTTTGAACCCTACAAACGCTAAGCCAAACATGCACATTATCATATAATAGTTCAAAGAATTGGCTACCCGAGATAATTCTTCCTGGAGTTTGACATGCAAAGAGTCCGAGGATTTAGTATAAGAAAAGAATGTAACAAACTTTATTGTGCTTGTTTGGGAACACCGTTTCCCAAACGGTGCACATATTCCAATATAAAATCATCTCAAAATTTGTAAAAATCATCTCGAAATTCATTAAAACCATCTCGAAATCCATAAAACCATCTTGAAATCCGTAAAATACCTCAAAATCTATAAACTCATTTCTCCCAACGGACTTCCCAAACACCCACATTGCAAGTAGACAACATGAAATGTAAAAAGTCTGATAAAAAAGTGATAATTACATTTATTTTGGAGAGTTCATTGTGATTCTCTCAAGTTATTTTCTTACTAATATCAGTTATACTGGAGTTAATGTCCTCGTTTAGAAATGCATTAGAGAAGTACTTTTACTCAAGCCGAGGTAAATATGTAAATGAGATTATCTTGTTTAACAAAAAAATACTGTTAAAGGTGCGTTTGGAAAATCCAAATGCTATACAATCGAGTCCAATATTATTCTAAGTACTATCGGAGGTAAAATATGAACACCTTTTCTGAGATTCAAACATTAGTGGTAATGCTGTTAGGCATGGCTCATGAGTGGTTGATTCTTCAAACATACTATTTGGTGGAGTTAAAGGCGGATCCTTATTGGCCCACTGTGGAAAATGGACCTCTTGGCTGACAGTAACCGATATTGACTTGGCCCAAAATCTAGCCCAATGCAGGGTGATTGATCAGTTTTCCCCATATTTATCTAATACAATAAAAAAACCAAAAATTTAAATTTAGTTTGCAATTAATTTATGAACAGTGAGTCTCGAGATTCGAGACCCAGTCCAGAAAATCTATAGATCCTCTCAAGTAAGTCCCTCTGTAGGTAGTGTCTAACCATATGAACACGCTATGAACTCAGTCTGTAAACATTCAGACTAACCCACATAGAATAACAGAGGGTTATATCCAATGGATTATGTCAGATTTCTTCTGATACAGTGGCGGACTCAGAATCCTGATTTTGTGGTGCAAACTATTTTTTGAGAAGATAAATGAGACTTATTCTTAATATGTTTTGAGAAAATTTTGAGCAAAAATTTAGTGGGTTCAAAATTAGGAAATGAGTGAGTGCAAAATAATCACATAGTACCAACATATACATAATTTTCTGAAAATCAGGAGTGCGGCTAAACCTACTGGAACTTAGGTAGGTCCGCCCCTATTCTGATTCACATATCCAAAAAGCATATGGTTAATATTTGGCTGTATTATAGTCTTCGTAAAGGATCATCGAGACTTATACCCTGTTTGGTATGATGGAATTGAGCACATGGAAATGGAGCCCAATTCCATCATACAAGCATGTTTGGTAGCATGGAAATGGAATCCAATTCCATTTCCATATCCACCAAAACCTTATGCTGCTTTTGGAATGATGGAACTTGAGATATGGAAGTGGAATTGAGGTGGGAAGTGAAGATTTGACTTGTTTGGTAAGTGGGAAGCCACTTCCATCAAATGTGGGAAGTGTGAGTTCTCAGCTGGGGTATAGGAACTGAGATGAGTTCCATGGAATCCAAATATGTGGACCATTTTGCCCCCAATCTCTGGCGACGCAGCAATGGAGTGCAACCAGCGGTGATGAAGGAGTGCAGGCAGCGACGACGGAGTGTAGACGGCGGCGACGAAGGAGTGCAGACGGTGGTGACGAAGGAGTGTGGACGACGGCGAATGTGACCCCTACCCCATATCTCGACGACGAACGTGACTTCTACCCCTGATCGTCTTCCTCACCAACACTCCTCTAACGATCCCTCCGTGCTCGCTGACCGCTGTGCTCGCTGGGAGATCAAGGTACTCGACAATTCCCACCCCACCACCCTCGACGCCGACCGCCGTGCTTGCCGGGAGATCCAGTCCTTGCTGGGAGGCTGAAGCTATAACGTTCTATTTTGATCTTCAGATTTCATCCATCAGTGAATCATTATTTGAAAATAAAGTCAATGAACTCACTGGAGTTTGTGCAAGACTTCAGGATGAAAGCACATCAAAAAGCCTGGAGATTGAATACATGAGAGCGATGGCTTGGAACCTGGCGACAGAGGCGACGAACTGGCGATCTTTGGCAAACACGACCTGGCGATGAGCGCGACCTGGCGACCGGCGACGAATGGACCTCACGATGGCGACGAGCTGGTGGTCGGAGATGCTGCTGTTGTGGGGGAGGGGAAAATTTTGTTGTTGTTGTGAGGGCATATTAGTATTTTTAGATTATAAATATAAATATTAAATTAAAAAAATACCCCACTACTTCCAGCATACTAAACAAACTTTTAATATCAATTCCACTTCCAGTTCCAATTCCATCAAAACCAATTCCGCGTACCAAACGGGGTTTGAATTCCATCTCCCAACCTAAGATTTGTAATTCCATGCCTGCAATTCCATTTTTGCCCAGCGATCAGGACTGCACTAGCGACACCTCCGACACGATGACGACACCAACAAGCACCTCCGAGCATGACGGCCACCGACAATGACGGCACCAGGGAGCACAACGAGAACCTCCGACCCCAGCGAGCACCTTCGAGCATGTTGCCCACCAACGATGATGGAACGAGCAAGCATGATGGCCCACCAACGATGACGGCATCAGCGAGCACCTCCGACCATGAACTTGGAATGAAGACAAAGAAGAGGACAAGAACGTCGAACTCTGGCGACCTTCGATGAAGCTGGAACGGCCACCTCCGGCGACCTTCGATGGAGCTGGAACAGCAACATCTGGCGACCTTTGACGAGCACAGGAGTGACAAAGACGACGATGAACGACGAAGATGACCACTGGAATTGATTTTTTTTTTAATTTTAAAGGGCATTTTAGTCTTTTTATATAAAAATTGGATTCCATTTCTATGACATACCAAACGTACTTGTAAAACTCATCTATTTCCATATCCATCTCCATCTCCATATCTATATCCATTTCCATCAAAATCAATTCCAATGTACCAAACGAGGCATTAATGTATTCTCTTCTACCAATATAACATCTTGTTTCGATCGATATGTGGTTTAAATATACGTATAACATGTCTTGAAAATGAGACCTGAATTTTTTGCAAATAAATCAAAATGCCTTTACATTTAAAAAAAATTTTTGCCCCTCCATTCTCCTTCACCGTTAATCTCTGCATCCACATATTACCTGTCAGCCACCCTAACAAGCCACCAGTGACTCACTAACAAACCACCCATTGGACCTTTGCCAAGCAAAAGAAACACCAAGAATGAATAGAGTGGTAGAAACTCAAAGGAATATATTTGATATTTAAATTAAAAATAAATTTATGAATGTGTCACTACAAGAAAGGTTGCCGCTTGGTCCCATCTCACTTGATACCGTATTTTAAGAAAAATTAACAAAAAAAAAACACATCGTCGCTAGAGATGGTGATAGAGTTGGAGAAGTTGAAGACAAAGAGGAGAAAACGATGATGAGCTTCAATCGTTGCCATCATCATCGGAGAAGTCGAAGATGAACAGGAGAGGACAGAGACAAAGATTTGAGAAGGAGGTGGGTATCTTGTTGCCGTCGCCACCGCGGATGGCTAGAGATCATCAACATAGTCGCTAAAGTCTCCGCTAACATGATAGTGTGTGTTTGGGAATCCATGAGAAAGGAGTTTACGGATTATGAGAATAATTTATGGAGTCCATGAAAAATTTAAGGATTTCGAGATGGCTTTTACAGATTTTGAGATAGTTTTGTCTTAGCTTACGTGCACCGTTGAAAAGAAGTTCTTCTCAAACATGCACATAGATGATTGGATGCTAGCGGTGAGGCAGTTGATCTTAGTCGAGGTCTGAAGGAGATGGAGAGGGGGTAAAACTTGGATTCTATAAAATTGTTTGTAATTCTATAGATTCTATAATAGAA
The DNA here is from genome assembly GCA_025593235.1 of Vachellia pachyceras. Classification (NCBI taxonomy): domain Eukaryota; kingdom Viridiplantae; phylum Streptophyta; class Magnoliopsida; order Fabales; family Fabaceae; genus Vachellia; species Vachellia pachyceras. The sequence continues at coordinate 4,080 of JANTPZ010141095.1, read as the reverse complement.
GCCAATTCTATCAATTGAAATTGATGGAATTGGCTTTTACGTGAAAATTAATTTCATGATCCTTGAAGTTTATCAAGCGAATGTAGAGCATTGAGATAAATTCCATTTTCATGAGCTGAATTCAATCATACCAAACAAGCTCTAAGAGTGTCTTCTTTGGCTCCGTTTGGCAAAGTTTTTCCAGAGCCCAAAAGCACGTTCAACAGTGTTTTTCCGCAAAACGAGATAATCTCCTCCACATATTTACCTTGGCTTACGTAAAAGTACTTATCTACTGTTTTCCCAAACGGAGCCTTTAATGAGTTATTAGTGCGTGCATTCTTGAAATATAATATGTGATATATTGATGAAATCTTAGATGCGTTTTGGATATCTATGTATACGTTACTCATGTTGTATGAGCTATTAATCTGTTGATAATATTAATGTATTTTGGATTTGGTGCAATTCATTCTTAAATTACACGTGATATATTCTTTTTAAATTCCATGTATTCTTGAGTAAATGGGATGCATGATTAAAGATGAATTAATCTTAGATTTAAATGGAAAGGAAATGGAGAGAGGCTTCGATATAATAAGTTAATATATTTTTTATTAAAATTAATAGATCTAATACTTATTATATTATTGTTCAATGATAAATATTTTGTAAGCACAAGATGGATTTGTGTTTAGAATAAAAATACTTTCCCTATAATCACCCGCTTAATTATTACTTGCAATTACCCCAGGTGAGGCAAAAGATCACAACAGGGGAGAAGGCGGCAAGAAGGCGGTTTGTACCGTAAATTTTCATCAGGCTTGGTGCTTCTTGAATCATATTCTGTGCGGAGTAGTTGTGCAATCCCTACTCAACTCAAAGTTCCGATCATGGGTCACGGACATGGTGACACTAACCTCAACTCTTTCTATTTGCCTCAGGATCTTCACCGCCTTATCCCAAAACAGTAACCCTCGTTGTTCTTCTCTATTTTCAGGCGACAAAGGCCGACCATGGAAGAAGTTCAAGGCTGCCACTAAATTTGTTTGCCATCTCTCCCTTTTGCAATTGAAATAAATCACTTTATCAGATTGTTACCTTTTCCCTCTTTGTTCACCAATAGACGTCCTGTGCAGGACGATCCCCGTAAAGGATTCGTCGACGACGACGATGTGTATATGGGCGATGATGGTTATGATGACGACGGTAATTTACCATCTATGGATGATATCTCTGTTACAGATCATCGTTATTAACTTGAATGGGTTGCAGGTGAGAAAGAAGCCAAGGCCAAAGATTTTAGCAAATTGGAGTTGAAAAAGGATAATGCGAATCGACCACTCTGGGCTTGTGCCAATGGTCGGATATTTCTCGAGACATTCTCTCCTTTGTACAAACAAGCTTACGATTTCCTTATTGCCATAGCAGAACCCGTTTGCAGGTATTGTTATATTGTAAATAAAATGGCTATAATTTTCCTTCGAATCTGACGCACGCATTATCATGTAGTTCTTCCCAGGGGAGTTCAATTCATATGATTACTAACTTGTTTAATATGCAATGAATAGGCCGGAGTCAATGCACGAATACAACCTCACTCCACATTCCCTGTATGCTGCGGTTTCAGTTGGTCTGGAAACAGAAACGATCATATCAGTCTTGAACAAGTTATCCAAGACTATGCTTCCCAAAGAGATGATTAAGTTTATTCAGGATTCTACTGCAAATTATGGCAAAGTGAAGCTTGTACTTAAGAAAAATCGATACTTTATTGAATCTCCATTTCCAGAGGTAATTATACGACTTTCTCAGTCTTGTTTTGTTCCAATCGGTTTTGATGAATCCTTTTGTAACTAGCGTCACCTGCTACTTATCATATCAATATGGGTAGGTTTTGAAGACACTGCTCAGAGATGAAGTTATATCACGATCAAGGATCACTTCTGAGGTTCGTTTTACATTCTTTTATTCATAAAACACTTTTAAACACTTTTGGATGGTCTATGTCATTCCTTGTTAGCTGTTTATTCCTTCCTCTTCCTCTTTTCTTTTGTTTGTCCAGCTAAGTGTAAAGGCATAGGGGGGTGGGGGAAGAAGCATAACAACATGAAAAGGAAATTCTTTTTGCTTGCATTTGTTGCCACATCATAATGGTGTTTAGAGAACCACATGTGTTACGTGTTTGCACGTGAGATAATGGTTGGGGCTCATGCTTGGGGTAATTCCTTTACTGCCTACCTTCTATGTTTCTGTGAAGGTGCAAATGCCGTGATTCAAATGGTCATCTAGATATTAAATTTGGGTTTTTTGTGCTTATTTAGATGCTTCGTTGCACAAAATTAGGATTTTCTAGAATCTGCCATGTATTTGTGGAATCTAAAATTGATATCGGGTGCAAAGTTTCTATCGCTCACCTCTCCATTTCCTTGTATTTTTGGAAATTTAAAATTGATGTAGGGTGCAGCTGGAGATGGATTTACAATTAGCAAAACAGCAGGTGAAGTTGAGGGCACTGCCACTCATGGTGAGTTGCTGAATGAAGCAGAAGTAGCTGCAGCTGCAGAAGAGAAAGAAACTCATTCATTTGAAATTGATCCTTCTCAGGTATTGTAGGTGTCAACTTTTGCAGTTTAGGCTTGGGATGCACTCAATCACTCCCCTCCTCCCATTTTACTTCTCAATTCTGCAGCTCTTGTTTGGCCCCAAAAAAAAATTCTGCAGCTCTTGTAATGTTCTGTAGACACTGTTAATTGCCACACTGACGAATATAAATGATTCACCAACGAAGTGCTGAAATGTTTTCTGAGTTTGTCAACTTGGAATATATTAAGGGAATTCACCAATGATTCATAGAAACCGTAGTGAGAACTATAAAAAATATTCAACTTGTTCACTGTAAGGAATCAGAATAGGGTTATCATCATTGATCCATATTAAGATGTTTAATCCTTTTTTCTATGTAAATTCTTTTACAGGTTGAAAATGTAAAGCAACGATGCTTGCCAAATGCATTGAATTATCCCATGTTGGAGGAGTACGACTTTAGAAACGATACAGTAAGTAATGATATATGTACTTATGCTGCTAAATTTCGAGTGCTTGTAGCCATTATGTTTAGTGCTAAAATTTCTGCTAATGGTAATGGCGTTTAGAATGTTTGTCTGCTATTTTCAAGTGTTACTCTTTTATGATGCAGGTCAACCCTGATCTGGATATGGAACTAAAGCCTCAAGCACAGCCACGACCATATCAAGAGAAGAGCCTGAGTAAAATGTTTGGAAATGGTAAGGCTGATAGCTGTGTTCTGCCTACCCGGACAGGGATGTCTGTAAGAAACTCACTCATTTAAGTTAAATTTAGAGCATCTATCCACCATCATTTTGCTGGATCTTTATTTCTTATTTTGGTTGCTGAGACCCAAACTACATTTTTTGCAATCTTGCACCTCTTCAAGGCTGTATCTTTGCCCCATCTTTTGAGCTGTGTTGTGTAACAAAAAAAGTACAAGTTTTGGTAGAAGAAATCAGGCATACTTTCGACATCTAGCTGAAATCTTTGCCTAGGATTTGCAGTCTTTTACATTATCTTTCGCAACTTTCTCTTGTGATTTAACTACAATTTTCCAAATTACTCATATGGATCTTAATTATTTTCTCTTGTAGCTAAAACTTAATATTTCCTCCATGGCTTTAACAATATTTATTGATGTGTGAATTCATAATGAATTATAACTTAAAATCACAGGTAGAGCAAGATCTGGTATCATAGTTCTACCTTGTGGTGCTGGTAAGTCTCTTGTTGGCGTTTCTGCAGCCTGCCGTATAAAAAAGAGCTGCCTTTGTTTGGCAACAAATGCTGTGTCTGTGGATCAGTGGGCCTTCCAGTTTAAGCTATGGTCAACCATCCGAGATGAAAATATCTGTCGATTCACGTCTGATAGCAAAGAGAGGTTCCGTGGTAATGCTGGAGTGGTTGTGACTACATATAATATGGTTGCTTTCGGTGGCAAACGGTCTGAAGAATCTGAGAAGATCATTGAAGAAATTAGAAACAGAGAGTGGGGATTGCTTCTCATGGATGAGGTATTCAAGCTGTTTT
>JANTPZ010141092.1:0-12870 GCA_025593235.1 Vachellia pachyceras | reverse complement strand
GCCCTTAGTCTTTCTTTCTTTTTGAGCTTTCTACTTTTCGTCTCTAATTCATCATCATAATCATCAGATTATCCTTTATTTCATTTAGTATGAAATTATGGATATTACACACTCAATTTGACTACATATGTTAGGACATTTGGGTTTGTTGATGTAACCAACTATTGGGTAGTGAGGCAGCCACTATGAGCCTGCCTGCAAATTCTACCTTCTTCAAAGGCATGATTTTTCAGCTCCTCAAGTGAACACGACTCGGATTGGTGCTTTACTACATTAATTCGGTTAAAATATTTGACGTGGACTTAACATGACTAACGGTCCGCTCGTCAATAGCATTCCAGGTTGTCTATCCTGGCGCTGCTCCACCAGAGCTACATCTAATGCCACCCATAGGCCCCCGCCCCCAGTTCCTCCACCGCCCAGGAGCCCCCGCGCATCCCCAGGATCACCAACCCCTACGGATAGTTGATTTTATATTTTTTTATTTATTTACTATTTATTTTTTAGATATTTCTTTTTTATTTTTTTATTTTTTCAGACATTTCGGTCATTTATTTAATATTTATTTTTTTAACTTTTTAATTTAGATTTTTAAATTCATTTTTTAATTCAATTAAGATAAATAATATAAATTATAATCAAAATAATTATTATTAATTAAATTTAATAATTTAATTCAATTTAATTAAATTAACAAATAATTTTAACAATTTAAATTAATTAAATTTAACTTATAAATAATATTATCAGGTATTTTATATTTGCAGCGGTTATTTTTAAATTTGCAATGGTTATTGAACTGATGCAAATTTGAAATTCAAAATAAATTCCCGCGGGGTTAACAGCGATTAAGGAACCATTGCAAATTTGAAATTCAAATTAAATTCTCTCGGATTTAGCAGTGGTTATAGAACTGGTGGAAATTTGAAATTCAAAATAATTCTGCTAACGGTCATGCATTTTACAGCATACCGCTACAAATATCAACGGTCATACATTTTGCAGCGTTTTGGAATCGCTGTAAAATTATGTCCATTGACATATTCCAATTTAAGCCTTCTCAGTCAGAAACTTCCAAATTCTCATTTCTTTCTCTGATCACTTCCACATTCTCGTTTATGTTTCTAATCACACTTATTATTCTCACTGATATTGCGATCAAGTTTATGTGAAGTCCTTCTGATGGATAAGTCAATGGATCATGTTTCCTCGCATGTCACCTCGATATTTAGCTCCTTAAACAGTTTTTTGGATTTTGCTGATAGACATGGTAATATTTCTTGTCCATGCTCTAAATATAATTTTAAAAAATGGCATGTTCAAAATGTTGTTAGGGAACACTTAATATTTAATCTGTTCCCTCAAAATTACAAAAATTGGGTGTATCATGGAGAAACTGGTGATGCCTTAGGAGAATGCACTCCTACAATTTTGCAAATGGGAGTGGAAAAGGACCGTGTTAACCCCATCAATGACGCACTTCATTTTGCTTTTGGAGTTCATGATGATGTAATCACAGATGAAGTGCAAGGTCCGGAACCTTAGTACATGAGGAACACGGAAGTTAGTACTTTCTTTGAGCTCATGGTAGAAGCCGATAAAGCTCTACATCCTGGGTATAGAAAGTACTTAAAATTATCTTTTTTTAATTAAATTATACCATAGAAAGTGTTTATGTGGTATATTTGATAGGGAATTGTCGATGATTTTAGAATTATTACTCGATGTATTCCCTAAAGTAGAGATCTCAGCCTTTTTTTACGATGCAAAGAAGATTATCAATAAATTAGGTTTGAAGTACGAAAAGATCCATGCATGTCCAAGTGATTGCATCCTTTATTGGGGAGAAGATGTGAGCAGAGAAATTTGCAAGCGGCGTAACACCTCGAGATATCAGCCGGAAGGGAAGGTGAAGAACAAGAAGAAGAAACTGCAAAGATTCTCAGGTATTTTCCTTTACAGCGGTGACTTCAGATATTGTATTTCTCAACTAAAACGGCTGAGCATATGCGATGGCATGCTATTGAAGTGAATCCCGATGGTAAGTTAAGGCATCCAAGGGATTTTGAGGCTTGGAAGGGGTTTGACAATGAATTTCCAGATTTTACAGTGGATCTCAGAAACATATGCCTTGCTCTGGCAACTGATGGATTCAATCATTTTGGAAACTTAATCATAAGTTACAGTATTTGGCCTGTGGTGTTATTTCCATACAACTTGCCTCCATGGATGTGTATGAAGCAGAACTCATTCATTTTGTCTATGATCATCCCAGGAAAGAAAGCATCGAGCAACGATATTAATGTCCACCTGCAATCTTTGATAAAGGAGTTGGTTGAATTGTAGACTGATGGGATTGAGACATACGATATATATAATAAGGAGCTGCTTAAATTGCATACGGCTTTGATGTGGAGGATAAGTGACTTTCTGGGTCTTGAAACTTTATCTGGATGGAATGTGCATACTGGACTCGCTTGTCCCATGTGTAACTTTGACGCGGAACCATTGCGCCTTCTATACAGTCGGAAGTGGTGCTTTATCAGACATCGCCAATTTCTTGATGGGAAGCACAAAGTTAGGAAGTGGAGGAATAGTTTTGATAGAAAACAAGAAAGAAGAGGACTACTGTCATGTTAAGTGATTCCGATATTTTGAGTCAGTTTGATGATATTCATTTTGAGTTTGAAAAAAAGGATGATTCATAACAAGACAGGAGGAGACCACATAGTACTTTGGAGGTTGTGTAACACTCCTTATTGTATATCTTAAGCTTCATATTGAATCATTATTGAACCACTTTAGGGCCTTACACAACTTAGATTGATCAAAGAAGTGAGATTGAAAATTTCACTTTGAGGTTACTATTCATTTGGTCATTTTCTAGATTTCTTACCCAACTTTAAAAATTCATAACTAATTCCATAAAAATTGAAGTGGTTCGAGTCTCTAAATGAAGCTTACAACAATCCCTACAGAGGAAAAATACTCATTTGTCTAGAAACATATCCAATTAATACACTTTATTGCGTGAAGTTACACTGTTCATATGGTCATTTTTCAATTTTCCTTGTTTTTCTTTTAATTTTGGAAAATCATAACTTCTTACACAAAAGCCCAATTCCTGAAAACTTTAGCTTGCTTTAATCCATACCATACTATTTTTCCTCATAACACAAAGTTAAGGGATTGAAAAGGGCATTGGATTTCATACAACATAATAATTCCTTTACTCTTTGTTTTTCCTTTTCTTTTCATACCATTTTACTAACATATTCATACCATATGACATGTTATAGCTCACATACTCATATGGCCAAAAGATGAAGAGGGTTGAATTACAATATCTTTAACATACCAACATAATTAGCATATAAAATCTCAACAAAATACATTACTTCCCTTACTCTTCATGTGTCTTCCTTTTTTCCTTTGCTTGAGCTTGCACTTATGGTTTGTTATTGGAAAGGGTGAGATTTCAAGGAAATCCCAGTAGCAAACAACTCTAATAATACAACTACGTGTATGATTATCAAATGGAAACAAGTATGCCATGTAACAAAAGCAATAAACCTTACTTTAATCAAGTTTTCACAAAGTTAAGGCAATCATTGCATAGCTATCACCATGCATTCACATAAGGAAGGTTTCACAAACCAAGTGGCTACAACCACATATCAAACATGGCAATTAACAAATATATATAAATCAATACAAGGTAGATTTTCATTGATGCCCTAACTCTTTTCCTTTCCTCAAATTGATCCGGGAAATTGCTTTATCGTATTCTGGGCAATAATTTTATAAAATACTAAAAATTTCATATTATTTTTCTATGCCCTGAACTCAAATGTTTGAGGCCTCCTGATATCTCAAATAATTATTTTTGACTCACCGATCTTAAAATTCTCAAGACTGAAATCTAGGCCGAATTTGAAAATTCTGACACCGTAATTTTGATCAGTAAGTTTTTCTCTATCTTTTGGGTATATGTAAACTTTTTTAATATTTTAGTCAACCTTTAACTTTTTGACTTTGGTCAAATGACAAAAGTGCCCTTACACTTTCTCTTATTTACCATATTGCCCTTACTTTCCTTTCAAAATTCCATTCTTACCCTTACCTCTTTAAAATTCCATTTCTTCCATTTCCTTTAATGACATTTGGGTTCTTCCCAGAAAGTCACCCATCCTTCATTTCTCTAGGGCAAGCACGCTTAACCGCGAAGATCTTAAATGAATTCAATCCATTAGGGTTAGGTTGACCATAATCTTTCCGACCTAGTACCTTTCTCTCTTTTTTTGTACTTTTGATCTTTGGACTTTTGAACCCTCTGTAACCCTTTATTTAGCCCTTATCCTCAATTATAGGAAATGAGGATATTACAAGTTGACTAGGTACAACAATGGTGAAAGAGGAGTATATTTTTCCACTTTCTAAACCGTTGGGGAAAAATAAGGTTTAGAAATTCCATGATTCAAATAAATATAAAACTGATTCGATTGAATCTCGACTTTTATATTCGATTAAATCTAAAACGTTGGAGAAAAATTCGATTGAATGAATTTTACTCTAAAGAGGAGGCTTTCATTCGAATAAAATGTGCCTTATTCGAATGAAGACAAACGTCCATTAAGGATCCGTTGCTCCAGGTAAAAATTCTATGTTTTATAAACTTCCGGGATGAATCTGGTCCCAGGAAAACATCCGGATACTCAGTGTTCCAACATATATACTTCCTTGATAAAAATGCTACTTAACCCTTAAAACAATAAAAAAAAATGCTACTGCATTGAAGGTTTTTATGGAACTTTCTTACATTTGCTCAGGGAAAAAAAAGCAGAGCAGTGACTGAGGCTTTATATATTATAATCACCACATGTCACTTACTCATTTGGTTTTCATTGCCTAGAATGGCAGGTGAAGAATTCCATCTCGGAGAATCTACCATGAAGAACTCACATGCCATTTCCGACGAAAATTTTCGTGTAAAGCTTGAGAAAATGCAAGTTCTATTTTGGCGAATCGGGAAGTAGCACTCTTTGTTTCATCTGAGGAAGCTCAAGAAAATGCCTAGAAACGGTGATGAAGAGAGTGCTCACAGAGCTTCATCGTCGAGCAGCCGGGTCAGAGCCAGACCAGATCCTTTCTTTGTAACGTGTAGGTGCTTCAGTGTATTGACTTGTTTGACCACCATCCTTTGCATTTCCGTCAATGTCCTCTCTGTTGTGCGCTCCTTCCAGAACGGATCTTATCTGTGTTACCTTTTCCTTTCTCTCCCTTTGTGCTATTTTCTTTCCCTTGTGTGTCATATTCAATTTTACATCATATCATTTTCGCTGTTTGTTTCTCTTTGTTGTGAGTGCGATTTTAGGTTTTCGATGGCATATTCTGGTGTTACGCAGTGTTGATAGCTTTTATTGTGGTTGTGGCCGAAACGGAATGAAGTTTCATAACCAAATTCTGGCAGGTTCCTCTCTTGACGTTAAGGTTTAATTTGTCAGCTTCCTGAGTAGTTTGGTTGTTATTCGTTTATGATCATTATTGTGGGTGGCATTTGAATTTCTCCTTCCTTGCTAGTGTTACCTTAATTTTTGTTTCTAATGTACAAGTAAATTAGTGAATTTTTCTGTATTTTACAGGTTTTGGGGTAATGGGTTGGCCGGGGTATGCTGCAGATTTTGTATGTCAGTGTTTTACTGAGGCTTTTGGTTATTTTTTCCATAATGATATTTTAATGAGCTTAGCTGCATTTGCCTTAACTACCGACACCTTAAACAAACACGTATAAATTGTAAACTCGTAAATGTATTAAACATGTTGAGTTGGTGAAATCTATTTGGGGGAATGGAAGAATTATTAGCTTTGGCCACTAATTAATGCTAATGTTAAATAATGAGAGATGTGATTAATTATTATATTTTATTTGAATTTTGGAAGATGCTGTGAGACTTAGCTTTGAATAGGAGCTAATTATGTTTTGGTTTTTTGGAAGAGAAATGAGGCGTAAAGCATAAAAATGAGACAAAACAATAAAACATGACAAAAGAAAACAATATAAAAACCACAAAACAATCAGCCACCCCTATCTATCATCTATCAGCAAAACATAAAAGGCCGATTTGTCCCACAATATCCCTCCACAATTTCTAGTCTTGCAGTCTATTGTCATCTTTTAGAAATAATTCACAATTTCCTGTCTTTCAGCATATTTTTCATCTCTTTAGAAAAGCTCTGTTTTTTCCTGAATAGGTCAAGACACATATACCTTGTCTAATTCCTGAAACATGGTTCTATTTCTGCAGTGTTGCGGTAAATGACAAGGGCTTTCCCTGACTACCTTGGGAAGAGAAAGGATCTTGTTCTTCTTTAGAATATATCATGCTATTTGCTTCTTTCTTATGGCGTAGTTTATGTTGTCTCAGTGAGATTTTTGGCAGACAACAAACAATTAGATCAAGAGTGTAGCATGAGTTTTGATTCTTTTTTGTATGGCTCATTTCTTCTTGTTAACTTCCAATGAAAAATGATTTATATTATACTCATCAGTTTGTTATTTACATGCACACTCTTTTTCTTTATTGAGAAAATTATAGACATTAAAACACTTAATTCTTTGATTTGGCAAAACCTAAACTAGTCCATGTTATCTTTTTAGCGTACTTTCTAACCTTGCTTACTTTGTAATTACCAATTCAATGGAATACTATGCATTGGTTTTCTGAAACATACCCGTAAGCAGCAGGAAATCACAAGAGAGCAAGCAGTTAATGATCTAGAGGTAGGCTTTTAACTTGATGTGTTATGACATATTTTTGAGCTGATTTCTGTTTACGTTACTGTATCTTTAATTGTCTCTCATAACTATAAATATGAGATCCTAATAAACATCTAGCCTAAACCACAAATTAGTGATGCTAATGAACTAGACACTAGAAAGATATCAAATTTTCTTTTGTTGCTCTGCCTGCATTCAAGCCTAAACAGAAATTTGATGTATTTGATCACTCTGCATTGACTCTTGGAACATTCTTGTCACCAGAATGCATATATAGTTGGTTACATAATCATGATGCATTTAAAAAACTTTAAAGCTATAGAGATGGTAGAGCCGCATTTTTTACCTGTTAAATTATTATTCTAGTCAGTTATGCAAGAATCTCTTCTCTTGTTTTTGGGTTGTTGTTCCTTTAAGGTGCATCATTGATGGTTGAAATTAGGCACAAAGATCAATGGCATGGACTAGTTTCAAGTTTTAACCGCCTTGATAGAATTTGACCTTTTTGTCTGCTCTTATTTTATTCTCCATTTCATGAAAACATTGCTCTTATCAGAAATGTTGCATGCTATTGCCACTTACCAGGAGTTCCAACGGTGTAAAGAGGAGCTTGAACAACTGCTTCTCCCAGAAAGTGTTTGAAGCTTTTCAAATGAATTGTGACTGACTAACTCATTACTTAGCTTTAAGGTATATTCACTGGGAACAAAAAAAGGCTGAATTTTGGTTACTGATTTGTTGTCTATTGCGATTTGAACTACTTCCATGGGCAAAAAGCATGAATCTTGATGTCTGTTTTTACTGATTAATACAATTTGTTAGTCCGCTGTAGTTGAAAAGTGAAATTTGTTCTATAAGTCAGACACTTGAAGTAAATAGGTAGAAGTTACTATACACGATTCTCCTGTCCTGATTTTTAAATGAAATTAGACTTTTATTTCCCCTAGGGCGCATGGGAAGATTAAAAAGTAATAATGATTTGTTATTGATGACAATTATAATCCATTTTGCATAATGGTAAAAAAATAATTAAAAGAAATTTCTGAACATATGAAGATGAAAAATGCTTACCATATGTTGGTAAGCATTCTAGTTTCAGATCTAATACTTATTGAATCGGCTTATTTTAAGTCATGTTGTGTTATACAGATAAAATATATATGTGAGAAAAATTTTATTTTGCATAACTAAAATCACTTATGTTAAGTATCTCCAAGCCGATGTATATTATTTCCTCCATCTAAAGCTGAAATTTCTTTGATGAACAAACCACAACTCGATATCTTCTGTTAAAGGAAAATCTCAATCATAATGTGAAAATCAAAAGATGAAAACTTGGTGGTACGAGAACTGAAAGAAACAGGGCTTCGAAAAACTGGCAACGATGATAACTCTAAGAGAGGATAAGATATTCACGTTGTGTGTGTATCTTTTCTTTTTGGGGCCATATATATATATATATATTGTTGCCCCAATATAGTTACCTCTATACTAAGCAATCTCATGTGGCTATCTGCTATGTTAAATTTAGTAGTTAAGAGACAATGGTATTTTAAAAATCTTCAACATACAGTATCTACGTCATCATTTATAACTTTCAACTAATTCAAGTTATTGTAGCTTTTTTTAATAGTAAATTGGTGTATTGGTAATTATAACTAGAATGAGTTCCGTGAATTCACATAAAAAATTTGAGATGAGTTATCATATTTATGGGTTATAAATAGATAATGTGATTTTTCACCATTTTGTAATGCATTGAAGGCTTTCTTTTTTAAACAAAAACCTTGAATCTCTCTCAATTGAAGTTATTCTAATTGAGTAATATTATCCATTAGACCGCGGAAAAAAATATTTGATTATTAAATTCTCTATTTATTGCTTTAAAAAATATTGCTTTGATTATTAAATATAGATGTTCTATAAGATACTTAATGTATGCATCTCTTTCAATAAGGATTTAAATTCTGATTAATTATATTATGAAGGACTAACATCTTTCGTTAAACCCAATTTTCACTACTAATTGGGAGATTTAAATGGAATTGGTTTGTTTTATTATTTTTGTTTGTTACAAAATAGTTAAGATTTGCTGGATCCTGATAGCTCACTGTGGTCAAGGCATGCCTTCATGCTTAAAGAGCACTTACAGATTATCTACCAACAAAATTCTCACATCGATAGTAGAATTTAAACTATAGTTCGTTTTAGCCAATCAGTCACTTATAAATCATTTGACAAAAAAAAATGCTAAGAAGCCCAAGAGCAAAGGCCCAAAGCTATTTTCAAATTTTCTATAACCCTCGTTGCTTCCCGCTTTCCATAAATCCAAATCTTTCGAAAGGTAAGTTCCACTCAATGTTGGTAAGAAAACAGTCACTTTGTAGATTTCTCATCCTAAGCAAACATTGGCATTTTTAGAGTAACGTCTTCTTGGTCCCTTTCCTCCTCCTGTTCGGTTGTTAAGAAGCTGATTCAAATTTTAAAGCTGTCACATTCCTCGCTCGCTTTTCATTTATAGGTAAGTTCCTTATCTGAATTTGGATAATATTTCTTCTTGATTCCCTAAAGTTGACTTTAAAATTATGTAAATACGATATTGTGATCATTTAGGACATGTTTAAAGTATTTCACAATGGGTAAAAGCACTTCATGCCATTTCTTTTTAGATTGGGCTCCTTACTTCTTAATCGATGCTTAGCCATCAATATCTCACGTGAACCTCATCTCTATGATGGTGATAACCACTTTTTGACTTCAAATTTTGGGCTTAACATTAGCCCAAACCATTTTTACCTCTTCTTTATTAGTATTGAAATTACCATTTAATTTTTTAAAAAAATTAATCCTTAGTACTTAACGAGATTTCCTGCCTCAGTAAACATTTTTTCCTCATAAAATAATTTCCCTAGAATTCTTAGGATAAAAATTAACTTCTAACTATTTTGTCTTAAAGTTTCAACGTAACGGAATAGGCCCTTGATTCCCAAAAGTTAACATTAAAATTATGTAAATCCCTTCTGGGGAATTATGATTGAGGCTTTTGCTTCCACAATTAATTTTAATCTGCTTAAAATCTCACTAGAAAATAGAATTTTGCCGAAATAATCCATTCTTTGAGGCAATTTAATTCTAAATAAAATGTCTAAGATATTTTCAGCACCTCTTTTTTAGTTTTCAGAACTTATTAAACTAGTATGCAAAAAATTGATTTTGCAATTATTACGTCATCACCGGTTGAGTGCTGATTGAACCAATTGGACCGTAAAATTTTTGTCGGTTTGACGTTGGCATGACTTTTACAACATTTTATTGCATAAACTGCAAAATTTTCAACCTTGCCTTTTTTTTTAGGTGAAAAAAATTCAAACTCATTATAAGGATGCCTCTTTTCTTTTCTTATAAAATATATATGCGTGTTCACACCGTGAGTGGACATAATATTCATGCAAAGCTGTTTTTGTTATTACCGTTGTCTTTGGGTTGGTCAAATGTGCTTTATATATATATATATATAGTATGTATGTATAATAAAATATGCGCAACAAATATTTTATTTTTTTATCATGATTTATACTTACTCTAATCATACATAAAATTTACAAATAATTGAATTACGTAAAAATTTATTAAAAGATTGATTTTATTAAAGACAATATATTTTTGAAAAAATATAATTTTCTGGATATGTAATATTACGTAAACACTTTTTGGAAACTCGCTTTGCTCCATTACACATCAGGTACGCTATGATACTGTGTAAAAATATGACAGGAATAACTGAGAGCACAAAAGGGGAAGATAATTCAATGGTTTATTTGATTAGCAGTACATGATTATGTACGAGGAGAAATAATTCAATACTGTTGGAATACCACATTATTCATGCTCTGCTTAATAAGAATGTCTCAAGTATCCTTTATTATGAATCCCATACCCCAAAAATTTCTCCTAATTATTTTTTTATAACTCATTACAATAAATATTTATTATGGAAAAGAGAAATAATAAGAAGAAATGTATGGGATGTAAAATTCACAGTACAAAATATTTGAAACTTTTTTATTGGGTAGAGTATGGATGACATGACTTTTCTGAATGAGTATTTCTTTATATTGGGGTCAGATTTCTCCACTATATCATTAAAGAAATCTAAGTATACAAGAAAACATTTTATCCCAATTATATAAGTATTTCTTTAAATCTACTCCGTGAAATCTCGGGATCCTTATTTCCTCTTTTCTTCTTCTGTGGAAGCTGTAGGCACGTTCACACCAAGAGGGGACATAATATTTACACACAGCTATTTTCACTAGTAACGTGGGCCATGGGAGGTTGGCAAAAGCTACTTTAATGTTGAAATAATTTTTTTGTGTCTCTCGCTTTTTTTTTAAACTTTTCTTCATATTTTTAATTTCGAAAAATGCAAATAAGTTTTTTGTAAAATTAACCTTTTTCATAAAAGTGTCAATATAAATCATGCTACGCTAATTGATATTCTCACAACTTCAATTTGCAACAGTTAATTGGAATAAAAATTACTTTTGCAAAACGTTAATCCAAACTGTTGCTATATTTGAGTATATAATTGTTTTAAGACCAAACTAATATATAACTTTCCTAACTTTTAAAGCTTCACTATAAGCATATAACTCAATGCTATTAATTTTGTTTATTACTTATCTGAACATAAAGCTTAAAATTTAGGGGAGTTATTTGTTTAAAAATCAATGTTTAAGGGGATTATGCGCATATAAAAAATTAAATTTGAAGAGACATATAATTACTTTCTTTATAACAAGGGACATATAATTACTTTTTTTTTTATAATAGGAGGCATATAATTACTTTTTTTTTATAACAGGAGACATATGATTCCTGGTTATGAGTTATTTGTTAAGCTCTTTAATTTCTTTATAAAAATCAATGTTTATTTCTAAGTTTTAAAAGTTAAAAGAATTATTTATGCATAGCTCAAACTGGAAGAAAGTTAGTAATATAGCTTTGTTTTTACTACCAAAATTAACCCAATTAATAATTGAAAGTTGAACTAGTTTCGCATGTACTAAAAAATTAATTGTAAGTTAATTAAACTCTTGCAAAATAAGATGATGGACAGTGAGTCATTATATCAATGGTATTGCATATTGCAACTTATAAATGTTAAATTAACATTAAATCATTACGTTAATTTGTGTTTGTTTTACATCATGGTGATGAAAGAAGATATTCTTTAAATTCTGTTTTTTTCTTGGGACATGTTTATATAAAAATATCTTGATATTTTTAATTAAGCAACAAACGTACCCATTTTTTCTTGGGACATGTTTCATTTTTTCTACGCACCAAAATTGACCATCAAATCAAATTATGGTCACCCACTAAATTTTCCAAATCAATGAAATATTGAACATATTTTCTGTGTGAAAGGACAAAGTCTCCACACAAATTTCTTCTCACTAGCGTTCCTTTCGGGTTAGATCTATCATTTACCACACGTCGACTTAGACCACAGAGGAAATAGTTGGAAATAGTTCTGTGGAAAATAAAAAAGTTGTCTTCTAAGTGAAATTATACAACACGTCAATTTTCACTGGTTAGACCTATTCACGTTTTCTGTATATATCTTTCTTCTTCATAACTCAATTATCAATAAATAAAATATCAACGACTTTATACTTTACTAAGTTTCTTTTTTTCTTTTAATATTGCTATTATTTTTTAATACAGTTCAAATAATTTTGCTCTTATGACTAGATTAAATTGAATCAAATTGGCTTCGTTTCTGAATTCTACATGAACCAGTCACGGCTCATTTTGAGTTATGATGGCATCTAATTTCTTACTATGAAGAAACAAAGAAAGAAAAATACTGCAGAAATTAAGTAAATAATTATTTTGAAACGGAAATAATAATTGTATAAGGCATATAATAATATATAAATATATATAATATATTGTGGTTTGGTTTGGGTGAGTGGTGAAGTCTTTTGTCATCAATGATAAACTAAGCATAAAAATGATTTTTCTGAGTTATTGCGTGACAACGCATACAAAAATACTATGGGCGAATCAAATAAAGTATAATTCAT
>JANTPZ010141091.1:0-10046 GCA_025593235.1 Vachellia pachyceras | reverse complement strand
TCTTCTTTTTTCTGGATTTTGAGTTGTAATCGGTAGCTTTTAAGCTGAACTTGTGACGAACCTCTTATATTATGCTATAAATATTGTAGTTTCATGCTACCAGTATGGTGGGAGGCAGTGAAGAATCTTAGTGAAATTGACCTTCTCTCTGGCTTCTCTTCTTCTCTCCCCGTGAGTCTTCTTTTTTCTGGATTTTGAGTTGTAATCGGTAGCTTTTAAGCTGAACTTGTGACGAACCTCTTATATTATGCTATAAATATTGTAGTTTCATGCTACCAGTATGGTGGGAGGCAGTGAAGAATCTTAGTGAAATTGACCTTCTCTCTGGCTTCTCTTCTTCTCTCCCCGTGAGTCTTCTTTTTTCTGGATTTTGAGTTGTAATCGGTAGCTTTTAAGCTGAACTTGTGACGAACCTCTTATATTATGCTATAAATATTGTAGTTTCATGCTACCAGTATGGTGGGAGGCAGTGAAGAATCTTAGTGAAATTGACCTTCTCTCTGGCTTCTCTTCTTCTCTCCCCGTGAGTCTTCTTTTTTCTGGATTTTGAGTTGTAATCGGTAGCTTTTAAGCTGAACTTGTGACGAACCTCTTATATTATGCTATAAATATTGTAGTTTCAGCTCTTTCGATCCCTCTGATTTTGAGGAAATTATATTCAGTTCAGGGAGGAGAAACCGTTGCATTAGGGCTCTTCTTCTTCTTCTTGGAGAATCAACCACAACAAATGTATGGGGAATGCATTTGCTCAATGTCTTCGAAAATTAAATTCAAGCATGCATAAAAAACGACAGGAAGAAGTTTGGTGATTAATTGGTCCTTGTCGGTGTTAGGTGGCAATGCCCAGCCCAGTTCTTATCATTTGTAAAAAAGAAGCACGTGGTTCTTATTTTATCGGACATCCCTCCCACCATTTCTAAATAAGCATTTTGCTGTGATTCAATGATGAGTTTGGTGAGATGACTTCTAATAAGGATTCTTTATTGGTTGGAAAAAATGATTCTTTATTTGATGGCATTAAAGTGATATATTGGATTATTATTGTTTATTGGGTGGGGGGGTAAGTGTTTATATATATTTATGTGTGCAGGATTAGAGTTTTTAGTACATAGTGGTTGACCAAGTTTTCTTCAGAAATCTTATCCCTAACATAACCATTCCTTACTGGGAAGAGAGGCTCACACTCATTACATTGCCCACTTAACAGGTAAAAAAAGTTTTTTAGTTTAATAGTTTTATTTTCTAAGAAAAATATTGTATCACTGCTTTTATTGTTACCACCGGCAGACCTATGTTGTAGTACCTCCTCACTGTCAGAAAATTAGGTATATATTAGTACTATGTGATTTATTTTATACCAACTCATTTGTTAATTTTGAACCCACTAAATTTTTCCTCAAATTCTTCTCAAAACATATTAAGAATAAGTCACACTAATCAAAAAATAGTTTACACCCCTTGAGTCAGGGTCCTGAGTCCGCCACTGGTTGTCACTACCTTTAATCGTATGTAGCAGCATGTGTGGAAACCATAATTGGTTAAGAAACCTATAGTTTATCTCAAAATGATACCCACTAAACAATAAACACTAGTTTTATGTTATCATTGCTAAAATCCACATCCAAAATATAATATATTGTTCAAAATAGAATATGCTAATAAAATACTCCATCCCGTACTAAGTATTAAATGTAGATGAATGCTAATTAATTTACAGAGGGTAAGAAAGTGAAGTTTGACATTGCTTTAATTAATACCCTCGTAAATGTAGAGACAAAATGAATTGAAATATTATATTTTAGAGTAAAAACTAAATCCTTAATTAAAATCTTAATTAACTATGTTAAAAAATCTTAATCAACTGTTAGCACTAAACAGATTTAATGTCATCAGCAGTCATCTTTCAAAATTTCTAATCCTATTTAGATTTCTTTAACTTGAAGTGTTAGAAACTAATATGTTTATAAACGTTCAATTTGCCGTCAACATTGATTTAATTAAGAATGATAGCTTGGAACATTTCAAAAACGATATGCAGCATGTGTAGGGAATCCATTATTGCTAAAACAAAACCCCTAATAAATAATTTATGTCTAAATGGTAAGAATCAAGCAATAAACACTAGTTTTATATATATCATTGGCAAGATCCACACCCTAAAGAAACCGAGCTAATAAAGGGTTGAAGAATTCAAAGAGGCAAACGTCAGACAACCGAAACTCATTCTGCAAATGAAGAAATACCTATATATAAAAGCAAATTAATGTCCAAGAGCATGGCACAGGAACACACAGAAAGAAAGATAAATATGAGCATTGCTCGAAGATGGAGAGTCCTAAGTGGAAAAGACCATTGGAAGGAACTTCAGAACCCTCTTGACATTGATCTCCGAAGGTACATAATCCACTATGGAGAAAGAACACAAGCCACGTATGATACTTTTATCTCAGAAAAAGCTTCTAAGTTTGCAGGAGCAAGCAAGTACGCCAAGAGGAACTTGTTTGCGAGGGTGGGTTTGGAGAATGGGAATCCATTCAAGTACAGTGTTACAAAGTATCTGTATGCAACATCACATATAGATGTTCCTGAAGCTTTTATAATAAAATCACTGTCAGAGGAAGCTTGGTGCAAGGAATCGAATTGGATAGGGTATGTTGCTGTGGCCACTGATGAAGGCAAAGCTGTGTTAGGAAGGAGGGATATTGTGGTTGCTTGGAGAGGAACAATAAGAACTTTAGAGTGGATTAAAGATTTCCAATTCCTGTTGGTTCCTGGTCCTATAATTTTTGGAGGTTCGGAGTTAACCGATCCAAAAGTTCATCAGGGTTGGTACTCCATGTACACTTCAAGTGATCCTAAATCTCCATTCAACACCACTAGTGCAAGAGACCAGGTACTTGTTTTCTCTTTTTCTTTCCCTAGTAATAGCAAACTACTCAATTTTCGAAGTCACATTAGTTTTTGAATAACGTGCTTTGAGTCCCGTGACAGACACTAAAAACTGGAGTTTATAAGTAGGGTTGAACCTGTGAGCCTGAGATCTCCCATTTATAGGGCAACTTTCATGCCACTGGGCCCAAAGACATTAACCCAAAAGTAAACATCTTGATGATAGCGATTAATGCTTTTATGTGCAGGTGCTAAGTGAGATAAGAAGGCTAGTAGATCTATACAAGGATGAAGAAATCAGCATAACTGTGGTTGGACATAGCTTAGGAGCTGCTCTCGCAACCCTAAACGCAGTGGACATAGCTCGAAATGGCTATAACAAGCCAACAAACGCACCAGAAAGAACATGTCCCGTCACAGCCTTTCTATTTGGGTGTCCTCGAGTTGGAGAATTGAACTTCAAGAGGGTTTTCACTGGGTTGAAAGATCTGAGAGCTTTAAGAATCAAGAATATACTTGATATTGTTCCAAACTATCCCATTTTGCCCTACCTAGATGTGGGTGAAGCACTGATAATAAATACTCAGAAATCTCCTTACTTGAAGAGTCCAGGGACAATCAGTACTTGGCATAACTTGGAGTGTTACATGCATGGAGTTGCAGGAACACATGGGCTTGATGGAGATTTTAAATTGGTAGTGAATCGTGATATTGCACTTGCGAACAAGCGTTACGATGCTTTGAAAGATGAAAATTTTGTTCCTGCATCATGGTGGGTTGAGAAGAACAATGGAATGGTTCAGCAAGAAGATGGTTCGTGGAAGCTGATGGATCACGAGGAGGATGCCTTCTGATTCGCCAAGGTTAAAATAAAGAAAAGAAAGATTTGTTGGTGTGTCGTATTTAAAACTGTTATGATTACGATTATTTCGAGTGTTCAATTAAAAGATCAACAACGCGTGCGATTTTTGTTTTTTCTTGTATACCACAATGATTCTGTAAGTTGGAATAAAATATCTATATTGTCAAGTCGCCAACCCCTCCTTTTCTCTTTTGATCTTTTTTGCACAAACTCACACACACATTTATATATAATACTGAAATGCAATTATGAACTTGCTCATTGACATATGTAAAATATATTGTTGTATAGTTGACGTACTAACGGAAAACTTTAAATTAATGCATTCTATGCCTTGCAGTACTAAAATTGCACGAAGACAAAACTTCCAAATGCTTATAATATTGAAGCTGACGTTATCATCGTGCTCAATTAGGAAGGGAAAATAAAATCCATGAATGAACCTTACACGACTTTAATATGGATATATGAATAGAACAACTATGAATTGATTAATATTAAGGTTGGATATCACAGCACAAGAATAGGATGCTTGGATGTTAGTACCGGCCCAGAAAGGAAATATTTTATGAGAAAACGTTAGCACATCAAACATCACAAAAATTTTGCATGCTAGTATGAACTTGTAATATAAGCAAGTGAAAGTCAAGTCAGAAGCGCACATAATGAATATGCGTTGAATCTTCCAACATATATAAAATCGTTATGTTAAATTTCTGGCAATCTAGTTTACTCCCTCTAGTAATACAAGTCTTTGAAGATCTCATCGTTTACAATCCTATCTTGCACATGTATCTGTTAACGAGATTATGTAAATTTTATTAAAATTAAGTAATTATTTGGTCTCTTTAATCAGAAACGCTTTTGAAAAATACTAATTAGATTCCATTTTATTATATGGCCCAAAAAATTACCTCATCGGATCTGCTCGGCGGAATGACATACAAAGACCTGTGCCATCATAAGAAGATTTTCAAAATAATAATAACAACAACAATAATAATTAAATATTTCTGTTCACACATCACGTTAACCCGCAATTTCCTTAAGTTTCATTTTCTTGAAATTTTCTAAAGTCTCACCTAACAAGCTTTTTCAATATTGATTTCTTTTACTGTTTTAGACAACTACATTTGTTTATTACGAGTTTTAAAAGCACAACAGTACTTGAATAAGTTTAGGAAAACATTAAGTTAAACTTTGTAGTATTTGCGCTATTGTCAATGCCATATGCACTGTGGATTAATTTCTCTTTGGCCCATAAAAACATCCATTTTAAGACATAAATTCATGAGTTACACTTTAATCACACCCAAATTTAAAAAATATTGAAAATTTTCTCATTGTTAAGTTTATTGGCTAAAAATACACAAGGTCATGAGTCCTTGAGCGATTACAATTAATTTTCAGTTATTTGTAACATATCTTTAACTATGGTATATATCAACAAACTATAATGTTCCTCCAAATTATTGGTCATTTTGCATCAAGACAGCAATAATTAGCTTCAATTATTAGTTATATATAAACAATTGTTTTAGTATTGGTGATTGCACCTATAGCCAACATTTACAACTTCTAATTGTTACAAAAATTTCTTATTGCAAGTCTTGAAGTTTTGGAATTTGTTATTAAATAAATGTTCACTTCGCTGCCAAGATTTAAGGCAGATAATTAATTATTGGATCATTTCAAAAACGACATGCCTCATGCGAAGCTGTGGGAAACCATTATTGGTCACGAAACCTATAATTTATGTCAAATCGATGACACCTAAACAACAAACACCACTTTTATACATTATCATATCAATATATAAGATTCGCAACCAAAAAACATTAAACCAAAGGGTCGACCAATTCAAAGAGACGAAAGCGAGACAATTCATAAACAATTCTACAGGCAAAGGAAAAACCCATCTATAAATTAAGCAAGATATTGCAAGTGGTTGATAAGTAATCATACATAAAGAAACAGGGAAAAAAGAAGCACAGAACATGAGCATTGCTCAAAGATGGAGACTCCTAAGTGGGCAAGACCATTGGGAGGGTCTTCGAAACCCTCTTGACATTGATCTACGAAGGTACATAATCCACTATGGAGAAAGAACACAAGCCACGTACGATACTTTTATCTCAGAAACAGCTTCCAAATTTGCAGGAGCAAGCAAGTACGCGAAGAGGAACCTGTTTACGAGGGTGGGTTTGGAGATTGGGAATCCGTTTAAGTACAGTGTTACAAAGTATCTGTATGCCACGTCATCAATCCCAGTTTCTGATGCTTTTATAGTAAGATCACTGTCAAGGGAAGCTTGGAGCAAGGAATCGAACTGGATAGGGTATGTTGCTGTGGCCACAGATGAAGGCAAAGCTATGTTGGGAAGGAGGGATATTGTGGTTGCTTGGAGAGGAACGATAAGAACTTTAGAGTGGATTAATGATTTTCATTTTCTGTTGGTTCATGGTCCTGTAATTTTTTAAGTAATTACATATCTGCAAGTGATCACTTTTCTCAGCATCACATTTAAGATAAAGCCTCCAGACACAAATCACATCATCACAAGATCAACTCTTAATATAATTAATGTTCGAAAATCTGCCAAGAAAATCCTTCTTAAAAAATTTATTGTCTTAAGGTATCTGAAATTTGTTTAAGGACCATGTGAAACTCTTCTTTAGCTATGCGTAATCTATTTTCAACTATGTGTTATACAGAAAACATTTGCACACATATGAATAAGACTTGTCCCATTCAAGGATTAGATCATTCAGTATTTTTGAGTAATAAATTTTACAATAGGAACATTTTCAGCATTTTTTTTCCCACTGAATTTTACCCAAACCCTGCATTATTGAAATCCCCAAACTAACATCCAACAAGGAAACAAATATTTTATACACCCAAACTTGGAACAACCAACTTATGATAAAATGCAAACAATGAAACAACCATCTTCGACACCCAAGCAGAAACTAAAACATGATAAAATACAAACAACGAAACAACTATCTTAAACACCCAAACAGAAACTAAAACTCGTTAATGGAATCATCATCTTCATATTCATCAGGCTTTGGCATGAACCAAGTACCATCAGGTCGTTGAACTAACCCTTTGTTTTGATCAACCCTCCAAGACTCAGGAATATTATACTCATCCTTCAAAGCACCCATGCCTTTGTTCACAAGTGAAATGTCCCTTTTAACCTCTAGCTTGAATCCTCCTTTGGTCCCTTGTGTTCCAGCAATTCCATGCAAGTAAACCTCTAAATTATGCCAACTCTTCAAATCCCCTGGTTCCTTCAAGAAGCTTGACTTCTGAGTATCAATCTCCAACTCTTCTCCAACTTCTGCATAACCCAAAGATGGAAGCCTCGGAACAATATCATTTTTGTTAGTAACACGTAACATTCGAAGATTTTGTTGACTAGAGAAAAACTTTTTAAAGTCTGGGTCTCCTACTCTAGGGCTTGCAAAAACAAATGCTGTGACTGGAAAAGCTTTATGATGAGATTGATCATCTTTTCCAATGTTGAAGCCATTTGTAACTATGTCAACTGCATTTAACGTTGCAATTGCTGCACCTAAGCTGTGTCCAGTTACTGTTATGCTGATCTCTTCATCTTTAAATGTATCAACAAGTCTTCTAATTTCAGTTAAAACCTGCACAATGAAATTAGTCTCGATATGAACATACAGTTGCATTCTTTAATTAAAGTGAAATTATTAAATTCATTCCTTGGAATTAAAAAAATATAGATCGCTTTATTTTGTCTAGTGATTTTGCCAATGTTTTTAGAATCGGACTGACCATTGAACTGACTATGACATTTTGCTTGAAAGTTTAATGGTCGTTCGTTGTCATACCAGTTTTATAATAAAATTAATAAAATTGAAAAATATGTTTAAAATAAAAGTTTCCTAGATAATATTTATCCATATCCATGTCATACATGCTAAATTTACAGGCAGCATTATAATAAAAGTATTTATTCTCCAATACAAATAACCAAAATCATAAAATATACTTAGATCAATTGTGCAACCAAACCAGTACAAGTTTACATGATTAACCAGAACCATCAATAAAACCATCAAACGAATATATAACAGTAAAGAAAAACCAACCAAAAGACATAAGAATACGAAATAACATAGCTTCAATTTATTAAGAACTTTATTTTAAAAAAACAGAAAAAGAGTTTGAAATAAGTTTTCCTCCAGATATCTTTTTGGTCAGTTTTGGAGGTGTTCTAGACTAGACATATGATCGGTTCCTAGTCCGAGAGGCCAAACCGATTGGTACGGTGCACTTCTAACAAAATTGATGCTTTGCCATTATGATTGTAGAAAAACAACGAATTACACTAAATCCATACAAATTATCATCTTTTTGTAGTATTTCTTTTTCTCTCTACCAAGCATATTAATACAAACATTACCTGGGTTCTGGCGCTTGTTTTGTTGAAGACGGACTTTGAGTGAGTGGCCGTGTAAATAGAGTAAAAGCCTCGATGTACCTGACAATTGGATTCAACACCAAAAACGATTGGAGCATCATCCAAAAGGAACTGAAAATTTTTGACCCATTCAACCATTTGCGTAGTTCCTCTCCAAGCAATCAGAATGTCTCTCCTCCCTAACATGGCTTTGCCTTCATCAGTGGCCACAGCAACATATCCTATCCAATTTGACTCTTCAACATCCTCTATTATAAGAAAATCCTTCTCTGCGGTTGCATATAAGAACTTTGTCACCTCGTACCTGAAAGGATTCCCTTTTTCAAAACCCACCTTGGAAAAGAAATCTCTTTTCCCGTATCGGCTCCACCCGACATACTTTGACGGTTCATCATCGTTGAAGGCATCGTAAGTTGCTTGAGCCATTTCTCCATAGTGTATTATACACCTACGAAGATCAATATCAAGTGGCTCTAACAAATCCTTCCAATGATTTTGCCCACTAAGTTCTCTCCAGTTTGTTGCAATGCTCCCATGTGTGGCCATATTCGTTTTGTCTTCCTGATCATGATCAGCCACCGTATCAGGAGGCATGGTTTTGCTCTCATTGCTGCCCATCTTCTACTTTTTATTAGTATTATTATGAACTGATTTATGGATGAATTGAAATGCCTTTCTGTAAGTGATGAAGATGATCGTTTAATTTGTATGCCTATTTATACACGAAGATTGTGATGACCTTGTCCACCTTTTGCGTGCTTAGTCTTTTTGTATTTGTTCAAGCTTCGTTTGGTAGAGTATTTGGCCATGTTGATTCAGTCTTCTTTTAACAACATGGATTGGATTGGTATGTGTTATAATGTTAGGTTTTAAATTCAATTTTTCTTGTTCCCTACGGAGTTGATTTGTTGGGCAATTAGAATGTCAGGTTTTTTATTTTACTGTTTTTCTCTATACTTGCAGCCGCCTGGCTACATATAAGAAGACTTTGATTTGATTCAAAGTGATTGATATTTATGAACTATGTAAAGAACATAATTGACATTTTTATATATTTTAAAGCCTCAACGAGAGAGAAATTTCTATTCGATGTGGATAAAAGAAAATACGTGTACATGACAAGATATAAAAAGATATTTTATTCAGCGTGGTGGATATATAATATCGAAAAACATACGTGAACAAGGAATCAAAATATATTTTAAGAATGGTATTCGTTGCTTGGAGGAGAAGTTTTAAATTATCCTTCCTTTCATATAACTTCTTCAAATTATACGATTTGTGTTGAGTCCTGCTTTTGTTTTACTGAAGACAATGGTGTTTGACAATTGAAATGAAGATAACTAATTATAATGGTGTCACAACCATCATTTTATGATCAAATTTTGGAAATATTTTGAAAAGAAATAACGGATAAAGGTAAAAACAAATGATAATGGCATCATAAGTTGCTTGAGCCATTTCTCCATAGTGTATCTACGAAGATCAATATCAAGTGGCTCTAACCAATCCTTCCAATGATTTTTCCCACTAAGTTCTGTCCAGTTTGTTGCAATGCTTCCATGTGTGGCCATATTCTTTGTGTCTTCCTGAATATGATCAGCCACCGTATTAGGAGGCATGGTTTTGCTCTCATTGCTGCCCATCATCATCATCATCATCATCATCACACTACCAGAAAAATCAGTTTTAGCGACGGAATTAGCGACGGAAAAATCAGCTTTAGCGACGGAAAAAGCAGATTTAGTGACGGAAAAAATCCGTCGCTAAATCCGTCGCTAAAACGAGGGTCGCTAAATTTAGCGACGGAATTGTCAAATTTAGCGACGGATTTTT
>JANTPZ010141090.1:0-13880 GCA_025593235.1 Vachellia pachyceras | reverse complement strand
CAAGGGAAGTATTTACAATCAGTCCTCAAGAAAGCGCAGGAAACACTTGCTGCTTATAGTTCTTCTTCCACTTCTGATACACAGTTTGCAAAAGCTGAATTTTCTCGGTTAGTGTCCATGATCAACCATGCTTGTCCAAGTTCTCCGATCTCAGAACTGACAGAAACAAGAGGGCTGAGTTCTAAAGATGGGAAGAGAAAGCAAAGCAGAGGGATTATGTGTTCACTGGAAAGTTCTTTGACATCTTCTGAGAGCTGTGGAACAAAGGAAGACAAGAAGCATCCCAAGGATGAAACAGGAGACCTTCAAAAACCTAATAGTACAACTTCAGTTGAACTTCCATTAATGGCCATTCGTTCAGTGGATGCAAGTGATAAATCTAGTGGGAGAAGAAGTGGAGGAGCCAATCATGATGGGGAAAGATGTGCTAACAAGCAGAGAAAAATTGAATTGTCAGAAATGCTTGACCTGAACAGGCAATACCAGAGTGATATTGATTCAGATTTTAAGGCTATTGATTTGAATCAATCTTAAAAATGATCAGTTATGGCTTTCTGGAACCATGAAACCAGAGGAGTTTCTTTCATTATTATATAACATAAGCCCAAGAAAAACCTTTTAGAAGAAATCTTATGTTTACAAACTTCATATTTTATACAATGAAAGGCATAGTTCATATAGAGGTTGCTTAAACTACTTTTCTAATATAATTTACAGTTTATAATGTAAGAATGCGAGATGTGTTTTATCTCAATTAACATAAGTGTGTTTTTCTAACGCCAAATAAGACCAACATCTAGGTAGATATTTGTTAAAATCATGAAGATTTTAACCGAGGGTGGCTTAGTTTATATATTTTACATGTGGTTATAAAAAAATTGAAGGCAAAAGAGAACACCAAGCTAAAATAATTGGTAAAATCATGGCACTTCATACATATGGCATGGTGCTGTGAATCTTCAACAAATGGGGACAAAGACCAAGTTGAGTGAGCAAATATAGTTAAGATTGAGAATTAAATCACAAGGTTCCGCTCATTACAAACCATGCAACTCATCCAACCAAAGGTCCATTAGGATCATAAGCTTCTGTATTTTGATAGTACGTCCGATTACTCTTCCTTGCGAGTTTAAAGATTTTCAGCACAAATTGCTTCTTTTTGTGTATCAGCATGAAGAAGGGTTTTGATTGATTTTATTTGGGTAAGTAAACTCTAGTTATTAGAATAACATCACGCCAAAATGGGGAAAAAAAGAAGAAACTTCTTAGCTCAAACCCCAGCACACATGATATAGCAATGAACAAGAATTGTCAGAACAGAAAATACCATTAATTTATTTATTTTCAGAAGATATGACTAACACTGCTTTCTAAATGTGCCTGTACAGATTCTCTATCTCCAAATGGAACCAAAAAAAAACCTAATTCTCTACCTCCGAATCACCCCTTGGACTTAAAGAAGGGTCACTGGAATTATCAGAAGGAGCTTGATTGGCATTCTCACTTCTAAAGGAGAAGCTAAGCCAAATTTTTCTGCCAACCCTCCTTCTCCCTCCTCCTCCTTCTTGTTCTTCTTCATCTCTCTTGCTCACTTCTTTCTCATCCCCCGGCATCTGATATCTACAGACAGGGCAAGACCCATGAATTCCCAACCGCTTCTCTATAAATTCTGATGAAACTTGTGCTGACAAGGCATCTCTTTCGCCACCCCACCAACCTCCCATTCGTCCAAACAAATCACACACTCACCATCTTCTCCTTCTCCGATTTCCACATTCGGCATCGCTTCTATAGATTCCTTCGACGCCGGCGGTTGCTCACTTTTGATACCAATTTCCTGGAACAGAGCCTCGAGGCTCGAAGTGCCGTCAAGCGCCACCATGCCTTGCTATTTTCTGAATTTGCGGTTTCCAAATTTGGGTCTTGGCTGTCTTGTCTGGAAGAATCGGTGGAGAAGCCTAAGATGAAGGGTAAGAAAACAGAAAGCTCTCTGAATCCGAACAACCTTTCGTAGAGGGACGGATTCTGATAAACATCGGATTCAGAAGCCATAGACAGAGAATGAAAATGGTCTTTTTAGTTTTTACTGAGGAAAAAAGAAGGCGAGAGAGAAAGAAGGTAGTGAACACTAGATTATGAATTGCACAGTGACGAAGGAACTATGGAGGGTAGTGGGGAAGAAGGAAGAGGGATATAAGTGAGAGAGACAGTGAGGCAGGATCTGGAAGCTGAACATGGAGGTGCATGTATCAGAATTGATTGGAGACAACAAAACCAAGTGCCCATTCCTAAAATTTAGGTTTTATTATAAAATTTACATTTGACCTTAAAATTTAAATTTTGTTTAAGTGTTTATATTTCTTTTAAAATCTAGGTTTTATTACAAAATCTAGATACGTTCCCTTCAATTCTTGTACCTTCCACACTTAAAGCAGATGAGTCTGAGCCCTTCATACTCTACGTTAAAGCATTTCTCTAACAATAATATTATATGCATGGGACAAGGATTTGTTGTAAGTCCAGTTGAACACAAATTCTTACGTGTCTTCCTCTTTCCACCTTAACTGTTGAGCTTGTGTTATCTGATAGAATATTCAAATCAACTTTGAGGGGTCGACCAATTTGTTCCCCTAATCTAGATATGCAATGTATGTTGTAACAATGAATGGATATCTAAGGAATACAAACCAAAGTAATAATATTTTTGAACTGATTCTTGAAAGGGTCAAAATAAAATGTCTAAAACCAACAAACAACGTTGGAAGATAACCCAAGATCCTTATATAGCACTTTTTCTGCAGTATTGCTTCCATTGTTCTTGATTAGTAAATTTAAATACAAAGTAGTTATTTGGCAAGTCAATCACTTCAAACTTAGAAACCCCATAACTTGATAAGATGAGATAGCAAATAGAGGTTAAATCTTCTCCTAAGCATAGAGATAATCAGGGAGAAATTTCAATGTTTACACCATTCATTATATTCCTCCTAAGATACGGGAACCACTATGTATATTTTCTTGGGTCTTTTTATCTCTTTTTTTTATAGTATTTTTATCTCTTTTGTTAGTTATGACATTTTCCCTTCTTCAAAGAGGAGATAATCTATTTCCTTAGTGTAGCTCCCATGGCCAATCCATTGTAACCCAACCCAATAGAGATTGCATATAGTAGCACTCTGAACTTTTGTTGTTGATAGGGCACTACCTTCCTTTTTTTGTTGTTAATCACATCCTACTCTTTCTCTTCCATTAGATCATCCATTATTTCTGGAGGCACTTCCTCCATTTTCTTCTTCTTGTTCCGACCGTCTCCTTCTGATTTTGGTGGTCGGTCCGGTGGATTTTTTGCATTGGCTTGTGTCCTCTATGCATGCACAAAATCTTGGTTCAAAACCCAAGAGAGAAAAAAAAATGATTATCACTCCTACTGCCAATGAACTAAGGGTTAGTTTGGATAGGTTTGGGACAGGTTCGCGGAACAGTATGGGACCAAGACACCCCCATCCCATGTACGTCCTAATATTCAGAAAAACAAGAAACAATAGGCTTTTTAAGAAAATGGTCCAATGGCCATTTTTAGTGATTCAACAATAAAGTTATGCAAAGGATTTTTTTTTGAAAGCAAAGTCCAATATTTTTTAGTTATAATGTCAAATAAAAAAAAGATACAAACATATTTGCAGCTACAACAATCCAACAAGAAGTACGAACAATAATACACTATTTCAGTGGTATGCTTAAAGTATGTTTCTTAAAGGTAATTAGCTAATAGTTGAAGGGTACTTTAGTCAAATTACCCTCCATATTTACACATGAAAAGTCATTCAAATAATAACAGTAAGTCTTATCTTATTAGATGTGACCCGTTACATGGATTGTAATAGCAATCAAATTTTCAATTAAACCATTAACCAAGAGATCATCTTAACAGCTTAATTCATTGGACATTCTCTTTGATCTTCATTTATGTCCCAGAAGTTTTCTTGGAGGAGAGTAGTCACCCTGAAAATTTTTTGTGGAGTAATTTCACCCTGGAAGTATAAAATCGTAGCAATGTTGCTCTTATTTAATGGAGAGGCAAACGAACGTTCACCAAGTAGAAAATATGTCACATCTTTATCCACATGGGATAACGTTGCCTTGAAAGATACATTTTCACTTAGAAGTTTTCTCAAAGGAGCAATTTTACCTTGGAATTTTTTCGAATGAGCAATATCTCCCTAAAAGTTTTCTCCGAGAGAGAGTGACATGGACACATACATGACATCTCATCCTACATGACAGACGTCTGTTTGCCTCTCCATTTAATCAATGCAATATTGCTATGTTTTTATACTTCCAGGGAGAAATTGCTCCGCCAAACATTCTAGGGTGAATACACTCATCCGAAAAAATTTTCAGGGCGAAAATGTACATTGACCCTTCATTTATTCCTTTGGGGATCACTATACCACTTGATCTATCCTATTTATCGGTGCATCCAATGTTTTTCTCTGTCCTTTGTATGTGTTCTAAACACTCCAAATGATTTCCTATCATTTCACTTCACTAAATGTCATTACAAATCTTTCTTGTATATGTTCATTACAAATCCCATGATTTATAACATTCATCTGAATGTTCTAAATTCCACCCTTAAATCCCAACATTCACTACTAGACTACATGTGAATAGATTTTATGACAATAACTATTCAAACATTTTCAATTTATCAATATCAATTTTTTTTTCAAAAAATCTATTATGCTCAAAATTTATTCTTTAACATTACATTTAATCACTTCTCTAAAATATATTTTTTTAAGAGCTAATCTAACCAAGTAATAAAGCACAAGATGCTGGGAAAAGGGAGGGGACAACAAGGAGAGTAATGATGTCATTTTGATATCTTTACTTTCTAGATGGAATATATTAATGTAATTAATTTTCATCCTGAGACTTATTATTTTAACAAGCTCCCTATTTTTTGTTTATTGTTAAGTTAATGTTAATCAATAAAAAAAATCGAAGTCCAGGCTTGATTCTAATATTGGGACAGCATGTTATGGCAACCGAAATAATGGTGTACCGTGTACCCTTTTTATTGTCCATTAGATTTCATCAACGGTAAGGATTGCTTGGACATCATAAGGCCTTAAATCCAACATTTAAAAGGGGGAAAACCCAATGCATTCCTGGCTTGGCGGGTTGGAGAGTTAGTTAATGACCGTTTGGACAAGAACTGGTTCAAAAAATTCAGAGTCAGTTATTGAACGCACAGTTCTTTTCTCTTTAAAACGCATCTTCCTCTCCCTCAAATCTCAAACCTCCTCCTCCTCCTTCCTGATTCTCCTTCATGGCAATGGCCAGACCCCAAGAACAAGATGTGGGCATCAAAATCTACACCACAAACTCTCCTCCAAGGAATGACGTCGTCGCAGACGCCTCCCCTTCTTCTTCTTCTCTCCCTAAAGCACGGAGCAAGAGGCAAGCCATGGCCAAGGGCATGCAGAAAACCATATCCAAAACCTCAATGCTCGTCAACTTCCTCCCAACCGGCACCCTCCTAACCTTCGAGATGCTTCTCCCGTCGGTTTCGAGGAACGGCGACTGCTCCGCCCCGGTGACCACCCTCATGATCCTCGTACTTCTCGGACTCTGTTGTCTCTCCTGCTTCTTCTTCCACTTTACCGATGACAGTTTCAGGGGCTCCGACGGGAAGGTGTACTACGGACTTGTGACGCCGAGAGGGCTTGCCGTGTTCCGGCACGGCTTGGAAGTGGAGGTTCCGAGAGACGAGAGATTCAAACTTGGGTTCAATGATTTGGTACATGCGATCATGTCGGTGATGGTGTTCTTGGCGATTGCGCTGTCAGATCACAGGGTTTTGGATTGTGTGTTCCCAGGGCATGTTAGGGACATGGAACTGGTCATGGAGAGTTTTCCTCTCATGGTTGGAATTGTTTGCAGTACTTTGTTCTTAGTGTTTCCCACTACTAGGTATGGTGTTGGCTGCATGACATCTTGATTTTACTGTTGTACTAACTATTCTATATGTTGTCTTGGCCTCCCAAAATGTAAGTGTCGGGTTTAATAAACCTTAGCATGTAGGTTATTAAGGTTGCAGTTATAGCCTCAAGAAACTGTATCGTTGCAGTTTTAGGTTTGATTCATTTTAATTATTTGTCGTAATGATCCATACCTGATTTGACTCTCTCTTATCTTTTTTGTCTTCTATTGTCATCCTTCATCAATATTTATTATCATACTAAGGTAAAATCAAAATATCACAATATATTATTTCTTTTTATATGGCAAAATGCTAATTTTTTTCTTTTTTTTTTGCCAGGAAAAATGCTAATTTTTTTCACGCTGCATTAATAATTAATCAATAATCAATGTCTGTTTCATGGTAATTTTGTTACCACTCTCTTTCCTCTCCCCCAACGGTCAATTGCATTCCGCAATTAGATGTTTAAAGGTATAACATTTATAACATTAAATATAATTGAATCAAATCTAACCCCATGAGATGAGATAATATTATTCCCGTCTTTAACATAAAACTCACGAATGAAAAAAATTGAATTACAATGAGTTTTATATCAAAGATTAGAGGAGTATAAGAAAATGAATTACGAAGAAAGTATATATCATAAAGAGAAGAATACTACTGAATTACGTTGTGAAAGAAATAATCTTCACTAAATTGTAACCAAAAAATTATGGTAGTTTTACATATCTAACAAAACCTATCTCCTATTGGGTGAGGCTCTATACAAGAATCTCTCATTCTCTATCTACATGGGACAAATAAATCTAATCTTCACTAGAATCTGCAAAAGAATTTCTGTCTAGAGAAATATGCCCTAATACCATTTCTGAATTCTAATGATGTCTTAACAGGCTTAACCATTTCAGTGTCCTTCAGAGTGGGGTTGTTGATGCTGAATGTTGCAGTGTGGTCAGTCAAGTTGGGATCATCTTCTTTCACCACAGCACTGTGCACCTTTTCCTTGTTCAAGCTTCTGCCAAAGACACAGCATCTCCCTTGGACCTTGATAATGTGCAACCACATAACCATCCTTGCAACCCACGTTATTTACCCTGTCTTCATTCTCGTACCGAATTTCCGCACCTTCTTTCTTCATCTCTGATATCCAGATACCCATCGCCACATCTTCTAACTTGAACATCTGCCCCCACAGTGTTTGAATTGTTTAGGTACAAAGATACCAGCGGCTCTAATACAAAACATGTCCCTTTTTACATGCGAGAAATTTGTTGATGAAAACTGATCAAAGTGTTTTTCAAATAATAGGTCCATGTCACACTCATTTGAGCAAGCTTTTATCAGCCCTTTGCGCCATTTAGTTTTACAAAAAAAAGTGCATGCTAAAACTTCTCTTTAACTAGGAGTGACAGATCTTACATACCTTCAAATGGCCCTCCCTGTATTTCTGGTACGATGTCCTTGCTATATCACGTGAGACGACATAGCCTGGACCATGTGCCCACGGCGGATAAGATTCTTCAGGCCATTCCTTTGACGAAGCAAACAACAAAATTACGATAAAGTCAGATAAAAAACATCAAAATCTGGTAAGAATTCTTAGAAGGGAGAAAAGGGAAAAGACTATAGGTCCAAAATCCAGCAGTTCCAAACAAAACAAAAACAGAAATAGGAGTTTAGTTGCATTATAGATACAAGCTCACAAAATTCTGTGCCCACTTATACAAGCTAGAACTCTGCCATGCTCGGAATCTAGTTATATTAAAGGGCACAAGTAACTTGGGCATCAAAAGAATATCAGAAGATATATTTACCTCAGAACTGATGTACCATTTGCTATCTGTATGACGGTGAGGATGAGAATCTGAATTGATGAGTCCATAGAGCAACCCAGTAGTCACATTGATTCTATTTAATGAAGCTAGCACTTCATCCACACGAACAAATGCATCATCATCTGTCTTCATGACAAACTTTGCTGAAACAACCTGTGTCTGTCGTAGAGGTGAGATCAATGGGATGAAGGAAGCAATGCCCTAGGCAAGAGAAGATTATGAGACATTACCCCATATATGCAAATTGCTAACGTTTTCCAGGTGATGAGGCCATAGTAGTCAACAAATGGCATTAGTTGTATGTCCCCGTAGGTCTCTGCTTCTTTCCATAGTTCTTCATTAACTATTTGGTTTTTATGCTGCATCATATCCAACAGAAGACATAACTCAGCAACATGCTAACAAGCACAAAAGTCTACATGTAACACCTTTTAAAAGACAGAATAATTGACAAGCGACACAATCAAGTGAAGTATCATGTCATTGTTGATGGAAGTAGCATTCCCACTTCAACAAATTCTAAGAATCATGCAGACTTATCACAAGAAGCACCCACCAAACCAACAAAGAAGCGCACAGCACTTTTGGTTGATCGGATTGCATCATACTGCATCCAGGTTCTCCTAACAGCCATCCGGAGCTTAAAATTATTAGCTGTAGAGAAAACACCTATCAGGAGATCCAAAGGGCTTTGCACAGGTAAAGGTTTTGATTTCAATGATTCTAGATCAATGATATGCTCAGAATCCTCTGATGTGGGCAAACCACTGGCAAGAACAGAAACAAGCTTGAGGTCTCCAGAAATTCTCATCTCGCTGACAAGCCATGGCTCCAAAGTCTGCATCATAACTAGTTCAGTCAGTAAATAAATCAAAAGCTACAAATATTTAATCCGCAAAATCCAAAAAAGAAACAAGAGAGGAAGTACTTCACGGAAAGCAAATGATGTTATGTGCTTTCCATCAACCGTCATCTGGATTCCCTCTGATCCCACTCTTAGAGTTGCAACAAATGGATAGCCTTGCTTAAACGGAAAGTATGTTCTATTTTTTGATTGTTCATCAGTTGCCGAAAATCTCCTAGAAGTCTTAGGGATGGAAAATCGGTTTATGTTCTTCCCTACTATCCTATTGCACTGCTCCAACTCATCAACTGGATAAATAAATGGAAATGTCAAGAACAAAATAAAATAACGGAATTAAGAATATCTTTCACTTGGATAAACTGGAGTAACATCGTTCACCTTTTGTAATCTTTTCTGGAGTAGGGGATGGACAACGCTCCTCTTCTCCCCAATCATGAGCTACTGTCCAGGTGTTTTGGACGATAACAGGATCTTCTGTAATTTTATCACCATGAAGCCTCACATTATAGTGCAAAATAACAGGGGGGTCAGGCTCCCCGGGAAGTGGCTCTCCGGTCAAGTCAATTCGAAAATTTCCAAGAAGACCATTAGGAATGCCAATGATAGTGATGGAAGAACCCTGTGTCAGGCCACAAGCAATTCGCAATTTGTAACTAGTATTATTAAGTCCCGACGAATTCATGTTATTTAGAAAATGGGGACATTGTTTCTCTTTCCTTCTCTCATTTAGACTGTGATTTGCTTCACGTTTTCCTTCTTCAATGGAGGATACAAGACTATTCCATACACTCACAGCTTCCTTGATAGCTTCTGCGGCATTAGGTAAACCTTGAGTATAATCAAGCAAATGATTTAAGTGGTTCCACGTCTGGAGAGCTCGTAGCTCTTCGTTGGTGAAGTTGCTGTTAGAAAAGAGGCTAGATACTACAACATCAGTAGAAATCGCTTGAGTAGCACTCCCTGGATTTTGAATGACTGGAGAAATTGCTGAATTTATCCATTCAAGAGGATTGGAACCATTAACAGCAACAGCTATAGTCCGATAGCTTTCCCCGATAGGGTTTTTCATAAATCCATACCTAAGGATCATTAGCATTAACACTGAAAACAAAGAGGCAATGAAAACTCCACCATACCATTTCTTCATTTTGTTCATCACATGAGCAAATCAATGGCCCTGAACAGCTGAACCTCAATTTGGCACTTGAACAGGACAACGTGCTAGCATGAAACCAAACATGAATCTTAGGTAAATTTTTTTTTAATTTCTTGTTGAGTAAACAAAGTCAGAAGCCAATAATAAATGATGGTGTCTGAAGTAACCTCCTATTAGACCTAGGAAAATTTTCACTTAGTAGCAGAGAAAGATTTGTTTCTTTCTTCTACCCTACTCTCTCAATAATACTTATACCAAGTACCAATAACCAGGGATTGTAAGCTTGTTCTGGGTTGGGATATCCACTTTCGGAGTTACTTGGAGATCATTTCAGATGCAGCTATCATGTTAGACCTGTATTCAGATCAATAAAATGGTTAAAGATCAGCTTTTTGAATATTTTAAGTTATGAGCATGTAGCAGCTCAAACTCATTGTTTTTCAACATTTAGCAAAGCAAGAAGGGTATATGCTCCATTTGCGTGGTCTATAAAGTAACTTCAATAAAAGGCAGAAATATAAACAGGAATTGTATTAATT
This sequence comes from Vachellia pachyceras, assembly GCA_025593235.1. Lineage (NCBI taxonomy): Eukaryota > Viridiplantae > Streptophyta > Magnoliopsida > Fabales > Fabaceae > Vachellia > Vachellia pachyceras. Next base: position 3,493 of record JANTPZ010141090.1, on the reverse strand, counting down.
GTTCAATAAGTTGAAAGAAAAGGTTTTCAAGAGAAAGAACTCCAGTAAATATATTATATATCTAATATAAAGGACACCAAAGTTAACTAAGTTCCATGCAAAATGAAACACGCCACAGCCTACCTTAGCATAATTTAGATTTTCTCGCATCATCTGACAAAATATTTACATAAAAAGCGTTTACCATTGCTTTTCTTCTTCAACCGCTTATTTTCCATTTAATTCCACTTTACCGCTTTTTAGTTTTTTATCCAATTCAGAGTCAAATCTGCTAAATCACTGCAAAGTGAAGATGTTTTCTGTAAGGAAGCTGATGTTTTCTGTAAGGGGGCGGAGGCTATGGGAAAGGGGACTTCCAATGTGTGCTTGTTTCCTCAAATCTCGCATTTGCTTGGGTTATTCCGGTTAACATGCCGATAAGATAGAAGGAAATAAAAAAATCGGTTAAAAAATCTTCAGAAAGTAGGTCGTTTACTAAATTCTTCTAAAATCAAATATGAAAATGAATTATTCTAGCTTGCAATACGAGCATCTAACTTTGCCTAACTTGCTGGAAGACATACATCTATAATATATCCATTTTATCTCGAGAAGAAAGAAAAGTTAAATCCAAAGTCAGGTGAATCAACACGCAGATCGAAAACTTACAACGCAACAACACTAGTAAGAAACAAGTGACAATCAGTAAAGAGATCAGAAACAGCAAAACTAAGAAGAATCGAGGCCGAATTATCATGTATCATCCGAAAACAAGGAGTGACAAAAACGAGAGGCAGAAAAGCACAGATAATCGAAGCAGAAACAACAAAGAAGAAGAACAAAGAGAACCATGAAGTAGTTGAGGATCAAAATCTAACATACCAGGTGAAAATGCAGAAAAGTGGAACGGGGAGAAATTGAGTGGCAGGCGGTTTTTGTGGGAGAATTTGAAGTTGTCCAGTCTTCAGGTCGTCTTCTCATCGAACAGGGACACATTGGTACTGGTCCCCTCTCAACGCCCCCCAAAAAAAAAAAACCCGAGAAACATCGCGCTAATTCAACTTTCCTCGCCACGTTCTACTCTTTTATTGATTTATTTATCATGTTAATTTGATTTATCCGATTAACATGATAAATTCATGCAAATGAGTCAATTCAATTTACTGGTTGATAAAAAAGTAATTCAACTTACTCGACGGGATTTTTAAATTGAAAAAAATAAAGCTTTAAAGGCACTTATGCACAATATTGTGCCCATTTAAAAACGCGGTAGAGAAGTACTTCTATGTAAGTCGAGATAAATATGTGGAGAATATTATCTCGTTTTATAGAAAAACACAGTTGAACATGCGTTTATTTTTTGAAAAAGTTGTTTCAAACAAGCCCATTTCAATCTCTTGTACATTCATTATTCTTGGTTTTTCTATAAGTTACTTATAAATAGAATTAGAAGATATTTTGTGAAACATATTTAAGATTTTTCATGTGCACCTAGTATTTTAAAATATTTTATGATTCATCCAACATTTTAAAGCATTTTTTATGCACTTCTAACATTTTAAAGTATTTTTTTGATGCATCTACCACTATGAATATTTTTTAGTTGTAATTAGAACTTTAAAATATTCTTTTGTGCATACAATGATAATGCTAAGGTATAAAACATATTTTAGATTACTAGACACGTTTAAAAAATATTTTAGGGTACTAAATATATATAAAAAAATAATTTAAAGCATGCGATGGTAGTTAACCATTAAACAATAATAATAGTATTAATTAATAAATATTTTTTAATGGTGGGATGGTTTGGCGGTATGTGACATTGCAAACACAGATTGGAGGCAAAATCCTATGGTGATATTGGAATTTCCATGGTTTAAAAAATTAAGAAGAAAAAAGAAAATAGTTCGCCGGCGGGGCCGGACAAGTCTCTTGTCGTTTTGGCTTAACGACGAAGCAAAGTGTCGTTCGTATCACAGCCGATGCAGAGTAACCTTCAGGGTTGGAGAAGTCAGAGACAGAAAGGCATCTTCTACAAAACGACATTGCGTGATTTTTAATAGTATATATCAAAATTGTCAACCTCATTTTCCCTTTGAAAGTTCAAAGCCCAAAATATATATATATAGGAAAAATTAATTTTTTATCATTTCAATTATTACTCAATCTTGAACTTTGACTGAGTGTAACTTATTTCCTATTTTTTTAACTCGTTTTTAATTCCGTCCCTGAACTTTAACTCCCTGCAACTTAATAACTATAATTTTAACCATTTTATAATTTAATTTCTATATTTTAGAAAATGAATCATATATATATAATAAAAAGTCATAAACTAAATTATAAAATGCTTAAAACTATAGGAAGTAAGTTGTAGTAGGTCAAAGTTCAATGACTGAATTACAACTGATTTAAAACTATAGAGGTTGAATTACACCGAATCAAAGTCTAAGGATTACGTTACAATCAAATCAAAAGTAAATGTGCTTGTTTGGCAACGCTTAGCTTGTAGCCATAAGTACGTTCAATAGTGTTTTTCCGCAAAATGAAATAATCTCCTCCACATATTTGCCTTGACTTGTGTGAATAAGCCCATAAGTACTTCTCCACCGCTTTTTCATACAGACCCAATATATTAAAAGGTTAATTTTTCCCAAAAATATAATATATTTATATAATTTTTATAAATAAATGAACAATGTAGGTGGCCCTTCACCTTTAGACAGACACTTGGGGTTGGAGGATGAATCCGAGTTCCACGTGCTACCAAGAAAAGTCAAGGGTTGCTTTCATTGGAATACTTTCACATGAAGCGAATCATTGACATTTGGCATACTCCTTAAAGTTTGATGCAGCAACGCAAAATATTTTAGGAAAATTTATAATTAAGTTCTAAATAGGATAATTAATGAATAAAAAGTCTTAAAGATTTATAAAATTACCATAAGGTCCCAGAAATAATTGTTGATGTTGTTAATGAAAGTTGGTAAGGTTGTTAAAGAGAACATCAACATATACTCCTGGAATTTTATGGTAATTTTGTGAATCTTTGGAACATTTTATTCATTAATTCTCTTATTTGGAACCTTGTTGTAAATTTTCTAATATTTGTATTTTATCCTTTGGAAAAGTCATGTGGTTGTTTAGTTTCTTGACGAGTTTTGAAGGAAACATGAGGTGTATCAGTTAGGTCTTTTTTTTAGTTAATACAATTTTCAATGCCTCAAAATTTAGCCTTATTTTATTTTTAATCCCTCAATTTTAAAACCAATGATTCTATTTTGAGTACATGGTTCAGATTTTTATTATATTACATGGACTAATATTTTAATTAAAATGAAATTTAATGAACCAAAATTAAAATAATAGCAAATTTAAAGGTCTAAATAATATATTTACCCCTTTTTAAAAATAATAGAGTTTAGGTGGGTTACATTTCTAGGGCTTACTAGGTTTAATGCACGCTTCCGGATTCATATGGTACATTGTCCATTGACAAGATTATCGCATA
>JANTPZ010141089.1:0-33683 GCA_025593235.1 Vachellia pachyceras | reverse complement strand
GGTGAGGGTGGGCAATTGCCCCCCTCAATTTTTCGGGGTATATGTAAATACTTGTTAGATTTTTATTTTGCACCCACTGATTTTTAATATTTGAACCCACTCAAATTATTTACACTTGTAAACTTGTTGTCATTGTTTGAAAATAAAAAATTGCCCCCACTAGTCCAGGGTCCTAGCTCCGCCACTGTATATATATATATATTAAAGGAGAAAAACAATTCTTAATTATTCAATACAAAATGGAGAGAAGGTGACCTTATATTAATAAGAGGCAAATTTAATGATATAATGGTTTTTTTAATAATCATCCTCTCACATAAAAAACATCTCATATCATTAATTTTTTAGTCATCGCAATCAATTTCCAAAAAACAAAACAGAGAGAACAAAACTAAAATTTTATTATAGTGCATATATTTATTTCTTAGGAAAGTTACATGTAATGAGGACTGGTATTTTTTAAAAAATATGATTGTTGCAGTGGTCAAAGATATATACTATAAATTTATAAGATTCATCAAATTTACTGTTATAATTCGGAAATATTACTTAAAAAGGTTACTTCACTAAATTTTACTAGCAAGTAATATAAAATTGGTTAATATGCCAAAATACCAATGAATGTTTATTATATACAAGAATACCTCTGGACATTTAAAATTGGAGCGATAACATCATAATAATTAAATATAACTTAACATCATTGCTTTTTGAAATGAGGCTCACACTATTTGTACATATGCATATATAATAATATTAGGTTATACTACCTTTGGTTCTTGATATAGCTAGTTGAATTTATTTAGAGTAATTAAGAAAGCTAAATACGTTATTCAAAAGCTTTTATCTATGTGTATTATTATATCATATATTAATTTATAAGTTAAGCAAATTAATTTAAAAAATGATAAATATAACTACTCAAAGCAATGTATTAGCTTGTGATCTCCCGAAAAACTTTAAGTAAATCTTATATTAAAAACTAATTGTAGTATTTAATGATTTAGACATTTTTGCTCCTATTTGGTATGTTTAAAGATATTTTTACACCTTCAAAAATCACATAATACTAAAGACACTTTTAATAAAAGCTGGTGAACATTTGTATACCCTAATCAATGTAAAAAAATTTAATAAAATTTACTCCCTAAAGATCTAGTGATTATATAGTTGTTAAGTTAAATTTTAAAATGTAAATTATTCATTATAACTTCTTTTTCCCCCTCATGGAAAGGGATCGATTCATTAGGTCCACACAATCCATTAACCAAAGTGAATAATATATATACACATATGAGTTGACTTTCTCAGGCTATTAATTAATTAAAAAATTTTGTTTTACACATATCTGCCTTTTTCCTTTTAGTTGATCGATAGTCTTTTCTTTCTGAGCAAATCAATCAACAATTTCATAAGCCACTTTTAATGGAAGAACCTGCACGCTCACTTTTCATCATCTTGTGAGGTCACAGTTAAAAGAAAATTGTTTGATTAGTTAAGATCCAAATAATTTATATATAAGTGCTTTAATTTAAGACGGCTATTTTAGGATTAATCAAAAGTTGTAAAGTTGATTAATGTGCATGATGGCGTTGTGGCATGCATTTAGAAGTAACTAATATATGTGTTGTCGGAACGATAAAGGACAATGATTAGATTAATAAAAAAGCCTAATCTAATAATCTCTTTTTCATTTAATTTATGTTATTACATATAGCTAGGCTTAGTTTAGTTAGTTGGTTAAGTAGCATCATGTGTGTGTGTATCTTCCTTTTTGTAAAAGAGTCATATTAATATCTACGCCTCTTGTTTTCTTCCAAAACCTAAAAACTATTATTATTGCTGTACTTTATTGTGATTAAATGTGTTTGAAGGATAGATTTTGAATAAAATTGATTTCCTTAAATTTTGATTTGTAAAATCGATTTATAACAATTTACTATCAGAGATTCCTTTGAATAGCTTAGGACTAAATTTAGGTTTTAATTTACAAATAGCCTAGGGTGTTCGAATCATTTTTAACAAAACCAATATATTTTGTGATATATAATTCATTATAATTTGAATTCATACTAAACCAAGTGAAATATAATCAATCTCATGGAAATAAAATCACGGGTTTATCAGTGAATGCTTAAAAGGTCATGTTAGGAGAGTAATTACACGATCTTAACCGTACAGTAGTCAAACATGAAATAAATTATAGAAGAAGAAAAATATGGAAAGTTGGGGGGAAATCCCTCATTAATTTTTTTTTTAGAATAACCTAACTCATAATAGTGGCAATGTGTGTGTGTGTATAAAGTTGCATACTACTAGTACTTTGTGTATATAAAATTTTTTCAAAACTTCTCAATAATAAAATTTTTAGGGTAAACATAACTTTTGATCCTCATAGTTTCACTATCCCTACAAGTTCAAAATTATGTTTTTTGGTCTCTGAAGTTTAGTATATCTAAAACATTAGTCTTTATAGTTTCAAAATGATCTAAATCAGAGGTTAAGACCGTTGACATTACTGATCTATTGCTTACGCCATTATGTTTGCCGACGTGGCTCAATGAATGGATATATTGGATCGGTGACTTGAATTTTTTTTTTAAAAAGGCAGAAACTCAAAACGTGTAGAAGAGGACAAGACGAAATGAAAGAGAATAATTAAGGGAAAGGGTTAGGACAAAGGAGGACCCACTCCTCATCATCGAAAGTTAGCATTGTCAGTCACTTGAGGCGTCTAAGTTCCGCCGATATTCGAACGACATCTCTAACACTGTATTGAGGTTGTTGATTAACTCTTTAAATTTTTTTCTCTTCTTGTTCATATCTCTCCGTTGGAATCAGTTTTTTGCCAATGAAGTTTGCTTCGTCGTCAGCTTAGTTGTCAAATATTGAGTGTCATCATTGCTCTTATATCTTCTCATTAGGGTAGAATTCAGCGCGAAATCATGACTGTTGAAAACCTAGGCATTCATCTTCATCATTTATATATAAATTGTCATAATTTGTCTGTGATATCTATATGCTATTTGGTGCTATGTTTTTATTAATAGAATGTGAGTTTGTAGCTTGGTGCTTGTTGGTGATATGTTGATGTTTGATTTTTTTTTTTTGGTTCATGAGTATCGCTAAGTGGTCACAAGTTATTTGTAAAACATAGTTGTGTAGTCTGATATGGGAATAAGTTCTTTTGTAACTTAAAAATACAGTTTGAACAAAATAGGGCAAATCAATAGGCAGGTTGGGCAGCTTGTGCCCTTCCTTGTATCCTACTCGTCATGAGTACGGGCTATCTCAACCCATTTAAACCTACTTAAACTGATTGTAAATATATGGGAGGGTTCTTTGCGAGTAATAGGTTACTCGTTTATTTTCTATTTTCCCTAAATCCACCCATTCAAAAGAGAAACCAATCAAAAGAAAAATATACATACATAACCAACTAGCCCCAACATACACATAACTCAACCCCACCCGCTAGCAAAATTGTTCCTCTCACGGAACCTCCTTCCCACATAAATAAAATTACAATTCAACTCTAACAATTCCTAACAATCATCACAAAATTAATAAGATTCATAGAAATCCCAATGAGTTCATAGAACAAGTAGAAATGGAGAAGAAAATCCATAAAAATATTAAAAATACATAAATGGAGAAGAAAATTATAGAAAAAGTGTGAAGAAGGAAGGGCCAAGGAGAAGGAGGGAAGTCGCCGTTGAAATAGAGCGGAGGGAAGACAAAGAGCAGAGGCAAAGCAAAGAAAGTAAAGATGAAGAGCAGAACGATGAACAGTTGTGTGCATAGTAGACTACTAGAGCATATGAGACTACATATGAAGAGCAGCTTGGAAGAAGCAAAGATGAACCCGAAGATGAAGAGCATGCATTAACAAAATAGCATAATGATGTTTACAAATCCGAAGACAAAGAGTAGCTCGGAGGAAGAAACGATTAATAACAAAATGGCGGAAGATGAATGATGAGATGGAGAGCAGTACATCAGACGACAATGGCAAAGATGGAGGGTAATGAGCAAAGCGGCTGAGGCAAAGAGTGAAGTCACTAAGTTAGAGACAGAGATAATGAGGCTTCAGAGAGACTTGAAAGGATGAGAGATTTAGGCATTTAAGGAATTAAAAAATAAATAAATGTATATATAAACAGGTAGGTATGTCTAGCCTGTTGGCATGTCCGTAGCCTGTCCTGTTTTTTTGTAACACATGCGGGTTTTAGCTTGCCTGTCATGGGCCAACAACAAGTGGGCCAAATCTGGCAAATTTTTCCCAGGTTCGACCATTGGTGTAACGACGACATTTCTTAATTGATTACTTAATTCAATAAATATCACTTCAAAAATTAATCACTAATATCAAATTGAATAACCCAAACTTTCAATTTCCATGCAAAAATCCAATTGATGGCCCAATGCCAACTTATCCAATACAAAAATATATTCCTACAGATAATCCCAATTCAATATAGTGGATCCGCCAAAATAATATAGTAATAGAAGTGGTAGGCCTCTTGCCTTCTAATAATATTTAACAAAAAGCATCAGCCCAAATGTTTCAATTAAGTAAAACAAAAGGATGAGTCCTATCATAGCGGCAATATACACCAATGCATTACATATACAAATTGGAGGAGGCTATACAATGATTATATCACAAGATATATATATATATATATATATAAATATTTCAATGTCAATATCATCATTAGAGTAATATATCACAATGATCACAAAGATTAACTGGGTCAATAATAACATGATCATTTTTCTCAATCACTAAGTCTCCTTTATAACTCCCCCGCTTTATTTCCTCTAATTGAACCCATGGGTTGAAGCTGTCCCATATAACCGGTGGCTACCCATAAAGCTAACCATTCAAGTGATGTGGACTGGTTAGATCCACATAGCACAAGTTTGAACCATGGGTTCTCCTTTTAACATCAACAGGGTGTCATGGGCCCTTGTAACACAATGGGCTTAGGATCATCTGTACAGCCAGAAGTCCTCCATCCTTGTTTCCTCTTTAAATATGCTAGATATTCACCCCCTTATTTCCTCTTTAATAGGCTCCCTTCAATAACAACATCTTCCTCTCCCAATATCATATTCATCATCTTCTAACATTCGACCAAGGCATATACACAATTTGCCATCAATAATATATATACACCTGATTAGTCAGTGGTACATTTCAACCAATAATTTCATGCTCAAGGGTTTCCATATAGTCACATGAATATTTTATCAAAAGCATTTGAAAACGTTGACATTAAAACACATTAGTCTGTGACTACAAACTTCACAATGCATTTCAATAAGAAAAAGTTTATCAAAAATAATATTTTCATCACAATGAATTCAAAATCACTCACAAACATGTCCCAATTATGCATAATAAGTGAAAAGTGGTTGCCTCACATCAAAGCAATAATATCTACCACCACAATCGACAGCCCAAGCATACATCACAAAAAACATAGTCAATCTACACAACTAATTTAATTACATATTAATGTAATAATTTCCAAAACAATGATATGTGACTTTAAATAAATTTTCTTCATACTTTGGGTCGCATAATGATATTCCCAAACCTAGCTAAATTTCTCAAAAACATTTTGGTTTGCTAATAAGTCCAAAATAGTGAGTGTTAAGTCTAGAATAAAAAAATATTATAAAATCATAATAGACTCAAATAAAAAAATCTAAATTGATTAAAATTCTCTATAAACATCCTTCTACATCCCCATGACCTTGTATTATCAAAACTCAAAACTTCATCAAAACCCTAACCCAAAAATATCCTCATTTTAGCACAAAAATACTATTATTGGGAAGAGAAAGCTACCTAGAGCAACTTCCATAAAGGAGGTTAATGAAAAGGAGAGATTTTGCTTACCTAAATGATCCCAAACTTGCCCTAGTAGAGCCTTCCTATTTGCAGCTAGAGAAGAAGAAAGAAGTAGAAGGAAATAAAGGAAGATGGGAAAATGAAGAAGACTATGCTGCCACTTTAGTTTATCATGGTTGACAGAAAGGGATTGTTGCAGCAAAAGGAATAGTTCACCATGGTGAACCTATCACAAGACAAAAAAACTCATGAAATTGAATGTTGGCCATGGTAAATAAGCCGAGAGCAATTCCTACTTTTTAACAATTGTCGAGAAAGTCCCGAGACAACTCTCTACACAACTTAAATCAAACTAATGTTATTCATGTGCAAAAGTCCCTAGATTACCTTATGCTATTTATGTGGGAATTATGTTTCAGATAGAGCTAAATTGGCCGGTGTAATTTGAGTGTTTCAATATGAAAAATTGGTTTAGAGATAGAGAGAAGTGGCACTAGTTGGGGTAGTGAAGTAAATGGGGAGTGATAATAATTAAAATGTCGGTAGCTCACAATTTAAAAAGAAAATAAGGATAATGATTATTTTAAGGAATATGTTGATTGTGGTGTTGGATGAGGTTGTTAGTGGTAGCTCACAATTTATGATGGCTAATCAAAATAAGTAAAGGAAATAAATGTGTGTTTAGTGGTAGATGACAAAATCTTGGATATGTTATTTGATTATGAATCGGAGGAGATCAAATGATTGAAGGCTATGGTATGATAATTCTTCAAACGATGAACAAGGCATGAAGCAGGGAACCCAAGCTCACAAATGGAAGTCTAACATCCTAAAAGACCTATTACAAGGCATTAGAGGCTCGATGAAAAGAGAAAGAACTAAAGCTATGAATAATGCATTGAATTGCCTTATAACAAAGCTTAAAGAGTTGGAGCCCATTCATTTGGAAGAGGCATACTTTAATATGATCAACAAAAGCCCAAGAATGGTGATTACATTGTTAGAAGTCCCACAGGTTGGTGTACAAGGTTCATGTGTTGTTTAAATTGAAGAATTCACTTAGCACATCATGTGACAATCATGTGCCTTAAGGAGGAGCATAAGTGACGTCCAAAAACACTCAAGAAGTATCTAGAAGACATCCTTATGCACCAAATTAGATGAAATTTTTTTAAATAGTTTCTTATTTTGTTTACATTAAATAAGGCCATTTGGTCAAAGATTATTTTTTACTTCAAGCTTAAGTAGTTTCCTTATTTCTTTAGGCTTTAATGATGCCCATCAGATCAATCAATCATCATAAAGGCATCATTATAGAATTTATGGATTAGGGTTTTAACATTCTAGAATATTCTATGGTGGCCTTTATATAGGTTGTGTTTTTTATACTGGATTTTCATATTTGAATGACATTTGTTTTGAGAATTACATTCTCTTGTGAGCTTTGATTGCATCTTATTCTTGTGTGAATACTTTGACAGTGTCAAGGGTTGATCATCCTTGTGGTGTCTTATGACTGGGCTTGTAAGAGACATGTTCTCTTAAAGTCTTACCTACTATCATCTATCCAGTTTCTTATTTATTTCTAGTTGATTGATTTGCCCCTATCTTTATCATTAAAGAAATTGATGATTTGAGTGATGGTGACAATGATAAAGTAGATAAAGTGATAAACGAAAAATATAATCCATCTGAGATGTGTAAAGAGTTTAAATTTGAATTAAGGATGGAGTTTACTTCACTTCAACAATTTATGAGTGTAGTAAGAGAGTATGCTCTATTGAATTGATATGAAATGTTGTAAAAAATAATAAAGTGAGGTGTCTAATGAACTGTACACAGAAGGGATGTGAATGGTTAATATTTGGGAGTAAAGTAGGGGGTGAATTGACAAATCGGTTAAAGATATTGCACTTTAAACACACACATGAAGCATCCATAAAGGGCAAGAGTGCCTTGTCCAAGTAGATATCAGAGAAGATAGTTAACTTAATGAAGACAAATAAGAACATTAAGTTGATAGATGTAATCATAGCAGTGAGACATCATTATATGGTTGATGTGTTTGTGTTGAAAGTGTGTCAGGTAAGGAAAAGTGAAAAGGCAATGATTGAAGGCGATTAAAAAGAGCAATACCATAAGTTGAGAGACTATTGCAATAAAGTGAGAAAGTGTAACCTGGAGACTTCTTTTGCCTAAGTTACTAATCGACCAATCCAACAAATAAGGTATTCTTATACATTGAAATTGACTAATTTTCAAATCAAAAACAAATTCACAATAGCCAATATAAACAAGGCCCTTTCCACAAACTTCAACTTCCTTTTAAATGATTCTCTTCCTTCAACTTCTTTAGCCCCTCTGACGGATTGCTAACTGGTCTATCATACCAATCAAAGTAATTGCGTTCCCAATATGATTGTTCATCACACAAAAAACCCAATAAATTAAATAATGAACAAAATCCATCAATATTGTTAAATAAATAAGCCACTAACCTTGTAATTTGGAGATTTCACAAACCTCCTATCATAATTTTGATTAGTCCCTCATCCCTACATTTGCACCTTGCACCCACCCTTCTTCCTATTGTGTGTGAGGACAAGCTCATACATGAAGCCATTCAAATCATAGCAAAAAGAATCTAATTTTAAAAAAAAAAGTAGGGATATGCACCCTTGAAACAGAATGACATATCGAGTGAATGGAAACAATACATGTCAGAAATTGTGCCTTAGGGGCCAATTATTGTACGTCACACATTATTTATTTTAATGTATTTTCTCCATTTAATTATCATATGTTTCACATGCTTATTATGATAATTGCATCTATAGACGAATTATGAATATTGTCTTAAATGTTCTTGGTTGGTTGTCTAGGAGGAAGCATAGATAAAGTAAGACCAGTATGACTTTGATGAGGTATGGAGATACTTGTCAAAGTCATAGGCACTTGTAAAAGTACAAGGTGCTGGACCGACCCGCTATGAGAAAGCTGCATGGATTAAGTTATTAGCTTATCTCACATATACTCACGTCACAATACCCTTTGACCTGAGATTATTATGGATTCCTACATGAGAGTCGTTAAGTTTTAAATTAGTCAAAAGTCACCTTTGACCAGGTGATGATAAAGGCTATAATCGGGCTTAGGGGTCTTTCATGTGGAGAAATGTGAGTGATTAAGATGGGATTTATCCCTCACATTAGTTGAGAGATATTACTGGACCCCTCAGTTAGTGAATCTGAGAAATGTATGGCCATACTGTAACAAAAATGAGTTTTTGTTTCCTTGATCAAACTACTTAGGGATCGAAAAAGTAATGGTAAGAAATAGGAGGATGATATCATCCATACATCATCCTTGACCGAGATATCGTGTGACAAAAGGGAGTGATGTGATTGTATGAAATGTTGCGTCGTGTTAACGATCCCTATATGATTTTGGTAGTCATAATGTCTTGTTAGAGACAGCTTGCGATTTGTGGGCTAATGTTGAGTTTAGCCAACTGCCAACTTTATATGAGCCTATAGGGTCGTACGCAAGAACAGCCTTACAAGAGCTTTAATTCTATGGTTTATTCGAATTATATATATAAATTTGAAATAGCAATAATATTATATGTTAGTATTTAATTTATTTGATAAATTAAATAACTCACATTAATGTTTAGATTTAATCCATAAAGATAAATTAAATTCGTTGGCTCACTATTTGGATTAATTATATATGGATATGATTTGATCAAAACATATTAATCCAAATCATAATTGCAAAATTTGAATTTCACATTTTGAATTTTAAATTTTGAATTTCAAGATTAATCTTGAATATCATTTGAATTTCAAGATTAATATAGATTGATTTTGAATATCCTTTTGAAAATTCAAATTTCAAGATTAATAAAGATTAATCTTGAATCTCTTTTTAGATCTGAATTTGAATTTTAAAGATTAATCGCAGATTCTATAAGCTCTCCATGAGTTCTACAAATATTAAGACTCATGAGTAAGAGAGGTATGAAAAATTCGAATCTGACCATGAGCCACCAGAAACCGTAGAGAGAGTGAGATGTGAGAGGCGCTAGCATGCTACAATTGATGGGAACTGTTTGCTTGGATACCGGTAGAGGGAGGCGATCAAAGAAACGTCGGCTCCTCTTGATCGGTATCAAAAACGCAAAAGGTCATGGAACCTGAAGAGATCCAAATGCAAGAAACGCTTCGGATTCAAAACGCAAAAGGTACACTACAAAAAAAAAGGCATAATTAGAAACGGTTATAATCGCTGCAAGCACATGTTGTAGAGGTTAGATGTACTGCTGTAAAACCCATTGTGGCAAACGATTTAACAGCGGTTCAAGAGAACCGCGGTGCACATAGATTAAACCGATTCTAAATTTGTAGCGGTTATACAAGAAACACTACAAATTCTCGACATAACAGAAGGAGGTATGAACATGTTGTAGCGGCCCATAACTACTACTAATTTAGTGAAAAGCAACAGTGGATCTTAACTTTTGCAACGGTTATAAAACCACTACTAATTAAATTATTAAAATAGTAATTCCCGCCCAAAAATATGAAAATTTTCTCCAAACATTTGCAGCGGTTACATAACCGCTACAAAATAAAATAGTAATTCCCGATCTTTTTTCAAGAGTGAAAAAATTCGCTCCAAATTTTTTTTGTAGTGGTTGTAAACCGCTACTAAAGGAAATTTAATGAAAAAAAATAAAAAAATAGACGGGTTTAAAAATTTGTAAACAGTTGTAGTGGTTATAAAATCGCTACTAAATATTATGAAATTTTTTTGAAAAAACTTTCTTCCTAATTAAAAAAGATTTGAATCAAAAATATAAAATTAATAAAAAAACAAAGTAAATAACCAAACAAATATTTAATTAAAACAAAAAATTGAAATATTTCTTATATTATATTGAGTAAAAAAATGGTACCAAAAAATTATAAAAAAGCAAATAGAAATAAAAAAGAATGACGAAATTAAACATTTAGAAAAAATAAAACAAAAAATTAAAAACAATAATACAATAAAGCTAGAATTAAACTAAAAAACTAAACAAGCAAAACACTATAGCAGGATAAAACGAAATATTTAAAATGATTAATTAAATAAAAACACAATTACACTACAAGAAAACAAACCAAACAAAATACTAAATCAGGAGAAGACTAACAGACAGCATGCCAACATCCCAGAGCACCAGAGGTAAAAACGTATGGGGAGAGGGAAGGGTATTTATAGGCTTTTCTGTGTGTATTAGCAACTTTAGGTTGGGCAAGTTTGCAGCGGTTTAGGTCGCGTAATTTTGTAGCGGTTACAGTGGCAGCGGTTGTATTTGCAGTGTTTTAGGTGATGGTTTTTGCAGCGGTTTTTGAACCGTTGCAAATACGTTCAACATATAAAAAAAATAAAAAATTACGCACTTGATTTATTTATTCATCTTCATCAGCTCTAACAAGGGGTAAATCTTCATCTCAGTCGGGTAAGAAGTTTTGGAAATTAGTATGCTGGAATGGCTCTGCCTCATGTGTCAACTGTTCATCACTATCACCTATGTTATAAATATCTCTGGGCTTAAGATGAACAACCATATTCCAATCTTTATGTTTCTGATCTTCGACATAATAAACTTGTTGTGCCTCTAGATCTAGAATATATGGCTCATCGTCTAGAGAGTCACCTGTGTGAATAAGCCTTGAGAAATTCATAGATGTGATGCCTAACTCATCTGTGGTTATTCCACGAGCAGTTGTCGTATCTGCCTAGGATCACTTGAATAGGGTGTTGGTGAATTAACCCTGGTAATTCAATTCGATGATGTCAACTAGCTTTCCATAGTAGGGGACACCTCTGAAATGCATGTCACCATCAATAGAACTTGCATAACTTCATGCACCGAATGTCCAAAAAACACCAGAATTTTGGGTGAGAGAACCTTGATCGCATGAAACTGTACAGAACTTGAAGCCATTGACGTTGTATGCGGTAAACCTTCTCGCATATTAGAGTGGGCCAATGGCAAGAGTTGTCAAATCAACTCGGTGGGGGTTGTTGTCATTACGTATTCAACATGAAAACCAACTTGAGAATTCTCTATGTACCCTTCTATCAACCTCAATGGACGTCTGTGCCCTGATACGTAGTTGATGCTTGACATAACTTCTGAACTCTCAGACATAATTAAACAAATATTAAATTAATAAGATAATATGTTAGTAAACATACATTAAATTAATAAGATAATAGGTAGGTATTGATACTCACTTAGTGAAAGGATCTACTTGACTGCAGTTGATAAGTACATGTTGGTGTGCCTGAAGCATCTCATTAGGAGTGAGGTTGAAGTAATGATGTCCTTCAACTGATCTTCCAACTGGAGGGAATAAACTGGTTGTCAATGTTGAGGGACCAACATCAGGGCAATCATCAACATGAGGATGATGTTGAAAGATGTCTCGATGTCATCAAAGTATCATGAACAAAAGTTCAGGACCTATCCCCTATATAGCATTTAGCTATTGAACCTTCTAGCAATGCCTTATTCCTGACATATGACTTCAATTTCTCTAAGAACTTGTAATAAGTTAAAATATTAAGATAAATTAGTAAATTGGTGATATATATGTAAATAATGTGTGTGAGTACCTTTCAATGAAATACATCCAATAATGTGTGTAAATTTGCCCTGCAACAGATTTCAAAATTAAAGTTAGAAAACTATTTATTAATAAGAAATAATTACAACACTTTAAATAATTTACATTTTACCTTCACTTTCTCCCATACAGCGTTCTTCAGGCTCTGCTAGATCCTCTTCCAAGTCTCAGTGCTGATGTCGAACTGCAGGAAGATCCCGCCCTACTCAGTCAGGTAGTGGTTGAAGAGCTGACTGCCCTTCCCCCGCAGCTATTGGGTGATGTCGTCCCACTACATGACGACTCTCTGCCCACTGGGGAGTTGGTGTACATCCCTTAGTGTGAGCTTCTTCATAACTGTCGCCCCTGTTGGATTTGAAAATTGAATTCATACAACTATTTCATAAAAATAATTATTTATTAATACACAAATTAAATAAATCATTTTAATTAAATAATGTATTGATTGTTTACTTACTCTAAATGTCCACTTTAAACCCAGTGGATTGACTAGCAGAAGGGCGTCAGAATCCTTGCTCCCTCTCGATGTCTTGGTCCTCAAACATCTCAGCCTATTAGACTGAGATGTTGATATCGCCGACATCAAAGTTGTCGACGCTCAACATCACGTCCTCCTCATCCTGACCATCTCCATCCTTTGGGAACATAGGCTCCTTCCCAGGCCTCTGACTGCGATACTTATCAGCCATCGGAAAAAAATTAATTTAAAAAAGTTAATTAAAATAAAATAAATAAAATTTGAAAAATAAATCTAAATATGTAAAAAATTAAAAAAATATAAATAAAATGAAATACATTAAAAATTTTAAAACGAACCTTAAAAAAAGCTGAATATCTAAAAAAATTTAGGAAACTAAAAAATTTGCTCTTCTGATGTGACGTTTTCAAAAGATGAAAGTGATGAAGTAAGGGGTTTATAGGAGTTGATTTGGTAGCAGTTTTAGACAAACTACTGCAAATTAGTAACGGTTCTGCCAAAACCGCTGCAAAATTAGCGTGCCTACTGGGAAATGGCGCTATTTAGTAGCGGTTTGTCTGAATCGCTGCTAATGGAGAGACTCTTCATTTTTGCAGTGGTTATTTTTAGAAAAAATCGCTACAAATTGCAAAGCAAATCAGTAGCGGTTTTGAGAACCGCTACCATAACCGCTGCCATTGACGACCTTTCGCTTCTGCAACGGTTTGCCTTTATTGAAACCACTGCAACTTTGCAAAATAACCGCTACAAAGTTGCAGTTCGATTTAGTAGCGGTGATCCTCAACCGCAACAGATTTTTCTTTGGCACAGATGATAAAACCTTGTAATTGAAATGCAATGGAAACTAATCAAAAGATTTGTGATTTCCAAAGATTGCATTATAGGGTGCAACCCCATGGTTGTTCTCTATGGAGCTTTGTATACCATTAGTTACTAGCTTGCTTTTAAGTTCGCTTTGCAAACGAAAACCATTTTTATTAAAAATTTGCTATGTACATAAAACCTAAATACAAAGTAAAATCTCTTTTTGGTATTTTTTGGATTTTTGGGAAACAGCAAAAACAAGATTGAGGTGTAAAAGATGTTGGATAATGGATTTCCTCTTGAAAATGATTTAGGCCCTCATAGTTCACAAAATATGAGGGAAAGTGATAGTTTTCGCACTAAGTTTTGTAATGTAAATACCAACAACTCGCTGGGTCATAAATTCCATGCAATGAACTCCATTCCATGAAACCCTTTAAAAACACTTAGTGTGTGTACGGAAGTCACAAAGTGAAAATTCTACTCAACACAATATTGCCTCTAAAACCAAGCACAACTAGGAAGATAGAAGAGAACAACAAAGATCTCATTGAATAGGTAGAAATGAGACTTCACTCTACTAAGTCAAACATAAAGCAAGTTCAATACACAAATAATCCAAGTTTGATTTGACCGAGACCAAGTATTTACGTACAAATCACAAGTCCTGACTCAGAAACTATGTAATCCATAATATAAATACATATTGAAAACTATTACTTCCCTTTTCGGCACATTGAACTCAGACCATCTTCATTTCCAAGAGGAAGGGGGATGCTCAGCTACTCATAGCAAGTAGTTTCGGACTCCAGATGGATGGATGGTGATGCATGAATGGATTAGAGATGATAGATGGATAAGATTATGGTTGTGGAGTGTAGAAGATGAGAGAAATGAGAGAAAATGAGATGATGGATGCTTCCCCTGTCCCCCCTTTCGAAACTTACCCTAATTGGCATATTTCAACCGTCCAGGATCAGATCCAAGAAGGTGGGTCAGGTTTATTTCCATTTGGAGCCTGATTCGTTGCTGATGTACGATATTCATCACGGCAAACCTTCCCGAGAGTTCATGCTCGCCTGATTGAACTTTGGCCGTGGTGAACTTTGAATTACGCCGCGGCAAAATATTCCAGAGCTGCTTCCTCATGATCTTTGATAGAGTTCCTGAAATGACTTAGCAAACCTGTGAAGTATCACTTGCTCATGATGGAAATTAAGTGCAAATGTATCATTATTCATGGTAAATACACCTGAAATCAAGCTAATCAAGATCAATAACTCTAAATCTTAATTTAAGCACAAGAAGGGTCATGAAGGGCCAAAATTACATTAAAAGCTCTGGAAATTCCAGCAAAAATATGGTGAAAATAAAGCTCAATCATGCAGTTTTTAATAGCTACAAAATTTAGGCCTAGATTGTTGTTGCAAATTAGCACTTTAACCTTAAACCGCTACAAAGTTCATGATTTAGTAACGGTTTTGTTAACCGCTACTAATGAACTGCTGCTAAATACCCTTTTTTAGTAGTGCTATGGCCTATCTCCTTGATCTAAATGCCTATGACAGATCCATAAGGGGAATTAAAAATTTTAAATTCCGCTGCGTGTATATTCTAATCCCAACAATACATGCATATAGCTCTATCCAAAAGCATTGATGCTTGAAGGTGCTTGTCTTTGTTGCAAAACAAATCTTTATTCAGGATCAACAAAATTAATTTCAAGAATTTCATTCTAAAATAGCAATATGAATGGCACTTTGAAGAAATCATATTGCAAAATCGACCATAAACAATACTATCAAAGCACAACAACTTATACTGAAAATCAACCACATCTCTCCTTTCTTGTGTCGTTTGATGCCTCCCTTTCTTTGCCGGAGAAGATGCTCAATCCTAACTCTGTCTACGATAATTGCAAATGCTCATCCTAACAATACTATGAAAGCACAACAACTCACATTGAAAATCAACCACATCTCTCCTTTCTTGTGTCGTGTGATGCCTCCCTTTCTTCGCTGGAGAAGATGCCCAATCCTAACTCCATCTACGACAAATGCAAATGCTTCTTCTCTTCGCCTGACACTAAAACTCCTATCTTGTGCCAACCTAACACAATGGTAGAGATATCGCTGGAACTGAGATGCCTCATATGACTAGCAACACTGACTTTCTACGACAAGGACTGGGTACTCTTTTGAACTAACCCTTTCCATTCCCTTCAGTGTTCTCTTTGCATTCCATCTTCTCCTCTTCTACTTATTTTGAGCTTCTGCCTTTTTTTAATAAAAAAATCCAAGTCACAACTCCTATTTGGTCATTAGCCAACGTCAGCAAACAAAACGACATCAACGACAACTCAACAATTATAACGATGTTAACATCTTATTGAAGTCATTTTGAAACTATAGGGACTAATGATTTTATATAGACTAAACTTCAAGGACCAAAAATACAATTTTAAAACTACATGGACCAAAATGTAAATTAAGTGAAACTATGATGACCAAAAGTTATGTTTACTCAAACTTTTAATTGAGGACTTTTTCCCAATTTATTTCAAAAGATATTTGAAAGTATAATAAATATTTTTAGAGGCATCTTTTCTTTAGCCATGCATGCATTTCATATCTCAATATTTAAAATTAATATTTTAATGTATGCACATTTTGCTTTATGATACTTTCTGTTTTGGTCATATATTGTTTAATTTTCGTCCCTGCAAAAATCTGTACTTGTGATTCTTAATTATTTAATACGAAACCTGCGTGATTTTTAATTAGAAATTAATTTTTATTGATATGTAATTAAGCATATTCCTTCCTATAATAATTTAAGAGATTAAATTCCACCAAATTACATATATATATGAACAGTTGAAATTAAAAATGTAGTAATTAACTTTGTACAGGCATCAATTGAATAGAATTAACTAATTATTTTTATCTTTCCATTTTTCGATTACTGTGATATCAAAATTAAATAATTATTAATTTCATTACATTACGTGTTTTCATCAGTGTGCTTTACCATTTCAAAGGTTTTGTGCAGATAAAGTATAAATAAAATAGTAATAGTGTTAAACAGAAAGTCATACAATGGTCCCATTGAAACACTATTTTTTCTTTCACACAAAAAACCATTATTTTCAAACTGAAATATAATTTATTACCTTATTGAACAAATTAATTCAAGTATTGTGATCCCAATCAAAGATAGCCTTTCTAAAAGTGTTTTCTATATACATATAGACTAAAGCTCAAATTTTACGTTAAGTGGCCAAAACTCCTTCTATTAAGATCAATGAAGTTGGTTAAACAAGATTTAAAGTGCATCCACTATCATAAATTAATTTCTTAAGCACATTCATTGCCTAAATTATTTTGTTGTGTATTTAATATCTTGAACTATTTTTCATATGTATCAACTACTCTAATGTATTTTTCTGTGTATGTAGCATTCTAAAATATTTTTTCAAATGCGCTCAGCACCTTATAATATCTTTTGATGCATCCAGGATCTAAGCATTATACATACACAAAAAAACACTTTAGAGTATTGCTGGATGTAAGACAGAATATAAAATATTTAGAGGTTTCGGTAGAAACGCTTCTCTTTCCTGTATTAATTATATATATATATATATATATATATAATCCTCTACTGTGCAAAGTTTTAAAAAAAATTGAAAAGAAAGCACCCGAAGATGTGGGCATGGTGTTGTGGGGACGAAGAGATAGAGTTTGTAAATAATAAGCCAATAATGAAGCAAAGAATCACCGACCTTTCATGTTTGATGAGACATTTTAAGAATATACTATTCACATGACTAATTACATAACCCTAGCACCTACATTTCTCTTTCTTATCTTCTCTTTCTATATTTATATATATGGTTTTCTTTTCAATTTTTTGCCTAAATTATCAAATATAGGTTTGGATGCCAATCATAGTCAATTTTGGAGGCCAAAATCGTTGTTTCTTAAATAATTATCCAAATACTCTTACTTTGATTTAAATCAATTATATCCATATATACACCTATGTTTTGATTAAAATCAATTATGAACATATCAACTATATATGTTGTTCGTTTACAACCTTCACATGTTTCAGGGGCATTTGGATTAGGCGTTGGATTAAACGGAACTTGTAAATTAATTTATAAGTATAATTTTTGGATTTGGAGTTCGGATATTTTTAAAAAAATATAATTAAAACTCCGATAATAGTAAGGTGGGGGCATCTGGTAGTTCATGCGATAACTACGAATCTTGGGTTGATAATTGATTTTGGCTGTTGGGTGTTTGGATTTTTTAAACCAAAACCATGGTTAGACTTTCCCATTCTGCTTTTCAGTTATATATATATATACCAACCAAAACTACTCACAGCTGAAGGCATATTTTTCACTCTAAAGTATTTTTCAGTTGCATCTCGTAACCTTAAATATTTTTAAGTACATGTCTTAAAGCATTTTTTTGTTCAATTTTTATACTTAACAATTTATGATGCTAGAGGCCTTAAAAAATAATTTAGAGTGCTCAACGTATAAAAAAATACTTCAAAATGATACATACACCATAAAATACTTTAACATGTTAGATACGCCTTAATCATCCCTTAAATCAATTACAACCAAATTTGTTCTCAATGTCATTTTATAAATCAATTTCATTCAAAGTATATTCTCTCAGTATTAAATCCAAACACACATTAATAAGGCAAGGGGAGCTCTAATTAATACATTAAAAAATTATTTTTGATTTTTTTCAACAAATAAATTTCTAACTCTGAATATATGGTAATTGAGTCCTTATCATCACTAAACTGGCCAACCAACTTGAGATAGTTGAGTTATTTCGATTTTGACATCAAATGATCCAAAACCCTCACTATTACGCCAACAACACCACACACTGTTCACTACGCATCATCATTATTAATTTATATATCTTTTCTTCCTTCCTTTATTTCTTTTCTCTTTATATGGAATAATAAGCTTCAGTGATTAGGCTTCAAATCAATGTGTGTGCTTTATTCCACCATGAAATCATTCAGTTTCCCATCTAATATATTCACATTATTCATAATAATAATAATAATAATAATAATAATACGTGTAATTATTTATATCCCTCTTAGTGTTTTTTAGTAGTGCATGTGCTTTATGGATTTTGTAGGTGATAAGTTAACTTCTCTTTTTTTAACGAAGGAAAAAGGTTAAAATTAATCTGATTTATAAATATATGTTTCATCATAACTATGTTGAGGATGACGTCAATTTTAGACAATTTTCCTTTTTCTTTGGATGATATGAGTATTACTTTAATCACTAGGTTAATGCAGTATCTGATTCATCAAATGTACTCTCATTTTGGTTTTGATCCCTTAAGGGATAAAATGGTCCAGATCTTATTAAGTTAAGTATAAGCACAATATTTTAACTGGATTCAAACTTCCAAAACCAAAAGTAAAATAAGAGTAAACTTAAAGAATCAAAATTATATTAACCCATTTTTAATTATCACACTGAATTATTATTAGGTGAAGTACACATATAGATATGTAATCATAATACTTTATTACCTAAAGAAAAAAAATAAAAAGATACAAATTAATGTGATGCAAGAATTAATAAGTGATCGACCATTCAAACCAGAAAATATTGTATTGACTGAAAAATTGATTAAAAAAAGAGGTGGTCACAAACTTATCTTTCCAATAAAAATTAACCAAGTTTGATATTAAGCTTGTATGGAAGTGATTTATTTTTGGTCTAATAAATTAGAATTTTGAAATTTTGCGTTGAAAGTTATTAGTCCCTACTTGACTTGAATTATTAAGCCTAAAGAATTCCTGTCAACTTGAAATCATGACGATCAGTCTCCTCCCATTGACATTGCTAATAATACTAATAGTACTATGTGTAATTATATGTATCCCCACTTAGTGTTATAAGTGCATGCTTGATCAAGTGTAGCTCAGATAACTTTTTGTTTTCTTTTAAAAATATAATTTTATTTGAAATAATTTTACATTCATTAGTGGTTATTTAACTTGTATTCACAGTGATATCACTTGAATCAATTTTAATTAGGTGAATTATACTTGGGATTATCGGTAAAAAAGTCCTTATTTAAATTGGTGAGAAGGATATGATAAATTTTTATTTACAGAAAATATCAGTACTCCATAGGATTTTATACATATACAAAAGTACTGGTATTTCAATTCAAGTTCCTTTTACAAATGAAATTTTTAAACAGTGATTTTTCTCTAAGTTTCCTAATGATTTTCTATTTATATATGGACTAAGAATATTACTCTCAATATTACATTTTCATGAGCAACATTCTCTCTCACACTCATTGTTTTCATAAATGAGAGTATATTTAGAAAAATTACATCTCTAACACATTTATTACTTTTAATTAATTTTAACTAACTTTTTGTTTTCGTAATTTGGTAATTAATTGTTTCTTATCAAAATGATTGAAGAAAAACCTTTCAACAGAGAGAAGTAAATGTATGATGACAGTTATGATACAAGAATAAAACGATGATCATTGTTTCTTTTCTAATTAATTTTAACGAAGAATTTATTTTATGTAATTTGGTAGTTGATGCTTAAAAAAAAAATCAGAAAGAGCACTTTCTAACAGCTGGGACGTAAATATATAATGAGAGTTATGATACAATAATGAAACGATGCTGATCCATTTGACCTTGCAAATCGGATAAATAAAAAAAATTAATAGAAAATAATTAAATTAGTCAAAACTTACCAAGTCAATAAATATTAACTAAATTTAAGGTTAAATAAGATGGTAAAAAGATTAATTTTTTATTTCATTTTCGATATTAGAATTCTTGACATTTTTTGTAGAAACTTAATGGTTTCTAGTTGATATATCTTTGTTGTCATTTGTAAATATTTTAACTAAATTTATATTTTTTTTAATACAATGAACCCCCCAATAGTCATTTGGGGATTTTGAATAATTCGTTTCCAAGCAATTGAACTTTAATAAAGTATTGATTATGTCAATATTTTTATTCTTCAATAACAGAAATAATAAATAAAGGTAGTTTAATAATATATTATTGTATTATAATACTATTTCCGGTCATCAATATAAGAGTCAATTGACATTTTTAACATTAACAAGCTTATTAATTAATATGTTTATTAATGTTCTCCAAGCTAATATACCAGATTTATTATAATATGATATAAACTCTGTCTATGTTTAATAACATGTCCCAAGCCCAAGTAAAAGGGATGGTTATGTTAGGCCATCGACAACCAGTGTAAATCTCTATCACATCATTTATGACATGGATCAACGATGAAAATGGAAGCAAGCTAGTGGAGTTATTTGAGATCAGAAATTACCGATACAATGAAACAAAAGTTTTATCGTACAACTATAAGGCCTTCAATGTTATATGATAGTGAATGTTGGGTTTTAAAGGGACAATATGAGTATAAAGTAGGGGCTACTAAGATTAGGATGTTAAGATATATGTGTGACTATACTAAAATGTATAGGATTCATAATGATCAAATTCTAGAAAATTGTTTGAGGTTGTCTAGACATGTTAAGAGAAAGCTATTGGAGGCGAAGAGTGATAAACCAATGTGGAGTCCTTTAAAAAGGGTGGAGAAAAACTGAAACACACTCTCAAGAAAGTTATAAAAGGAGATCTTTTGGTTAATAATTTATCTAAGAATATGGTCTACGGTAGAGCATAATGGTGGAGTATGATACATGTAACCGACCTCATTTAGTGGGACAATGCTTTTTTGTTGTTTTTGTTATATTATAACTGATATGTAATCTAATAATACACATAAGTATTTTAGAATATATGCTATAATTAAGTAATTTATTAAGGTTTTTTAATATCCTCAAAAAGTCAAATAATATTTATATTAAGAAATGCAAGTAATATAATTTTGTCTATTTATTAGTTTTCTTGATTTGTGTATGCAAATTTAATTTGAAAATAAAGAGAGTAGAATTCAACTACATTTAAAAGTAATAAGTAATGAACTATATATTTAGTCAATCATATAATGTTGGAATTATAGGATTTATTCCGCCCTAATTGGCTGATCCTATAAATCAGGAATTTGAAGTTATTCCTAATATTATGGTTAATTAATTGTACATTTAATTAATCATGAAGATAATAAAAAAAATGGGTAGATTGTTGACTCATTCATGAGTTAAATAAATTATATGAGAGATATTTAATTATGTAAATTAAATATTGTTGATACCTTGTTTTGATGATAACAAAATTAATATTTTATGTGTTAAAAGGAATTATGAAGTTGAAAATTGTTTTTGAAACTTAAATCCTTGAGCTTAGCATGTTTCTGATTTTCCTTTTCAAAGTTAGAACTTAATGCTTTCTGAAAATGCTCAAATAGTTTGTCAAAGTATTGTCAATACTCAAGCATTGGAACTCAATGCTCAAGTACTGTGTTTTGGAACATATGTTTTTGAGCAAAACTTTCACTCAGTGCTCAAGTAAAATATTCAAGCATTGCAAATGCTCAAGCACTGACCCAATGCTCGAGCATCGGGTTTTGAATGTAATGTTTTCACTGAATACTTCAAGCATAGCAGGAAGTATTGTCAATGCTTGAGCACTGGTACTTAATAGTGTTGTCAGTCATTACTTCAAGCATAGACTGAAAGCATCGCCAATACTCGAGCACTAGGACACATTGCTCGAGTGTTGAGGTTTTTATAAGTGTTGTCAGTCAATGCTTCAAGCAATGGTAGAAAGTAGAGCCAATGCTCGAGCACTAGAACACAGTGCTTGAGTGTTGAGATTTTTATAAGTGATGTGAAGTGAATACTGCCAGCAGAACTGAAAGCATAGCCAATGCTTGAGCACTATGTTTCAGTGCTCGAGTATTGAAGATTTTTTATGCTATGTTGTGAGTAAATGCTGCCAGTAATAATTGGAAGCATTGCCAATGCTTAAGCACTTGCACCTAATGCTCAAGCATCGAGCCCAAATCTTTTCTGTTCACTTATACTTTTTGAAAATGCTCCAGCAAGCTGTACTAGCATTCACAATGTTCGAGCACCATGATCTAGTGCTCGAGTATTAAGACCTTCAAAACTTGCACCTCTTCAATACTCACACAGAATTCTCGAGCAATCTTAAGAAGCATTGTCAGTACTTAAGCACTAAGATCCAATGCTCCAACATTAACATGATTTGCTGTCAAAATCTTTTTTGTACTCAAGTACAAACTAAAAACATTGAGTTTTTCTTTGAAATCAACATTGCAATACTCGAGCATTGAATCATTATGCTCGAGCACTACATTATCTAACAACTTTGCTTCTGAACAACTTCACCTACGCTCTGCGGAAACTTTCCTTATTTGTGTAACAACTTTTTGAATGCTAATTGCTCTCATAAATGCAGAAATTGATTGACTTATGGAATAAGGAATAAAGAGCAGACTCAGTCTCAGACGTGAAGCTTTCAACGTTCATTTGCCATCTTCACTGCCGTTCATTCAAGCTGCATTAATTACTTCATTAATGGCGAAGCAAATTGGTTGGTGCTATGAGTAACAGATATTAAATGAGTCTAACGGCCAATTTATTACTCTCAACTATAAATGAGCCAACCATTTAAGATGAAAAAGAGAGAACACATGTACTGAAAAAGCTTCAACATTTACTACATTCATTAGTTTCTCTGTAAATCATTCATTATATTCCTTGTGCTTCAGTATTTTCTATATACTCTTTAGACAGAGTTTTTCTACCCAATCATCATTGTAAATTTGTGAGAAACTCAAGGTTACGGCCTTGAGTTAGTTGGGCTAAAATTGAGCTGAAAAACAGAGAGAGTGATACTCTGTTTTAGTGAAAAGTGTAAAGGAGAGTGATTTCCCATTGTATAGGCTTGTGAAGCCTTTGGTTGCTGTTGTTAGTGGATTTGGAAATCTCAGAGGAGCTTTGAGGATTGGACGTAGGTCAAGAGGACCAAACCAGGATAAATCTTTCGTGTCCATCTTCTACCTCTCTTTGCTCTCTCGGTGACTTGTTTTTAATTCTATGCATTGTGATTTTAATTCACCGATTGTGTGTTTTAGCTCAATTAGGTTAATACTAGCATTGTAGCAAGTCTAGACCTTGAATTATATCAAATGGATGTCAAAACCACTTTCTTGAATAGGGAATTGGAAGAAGAAATATATATAGCAACCTGAAGGTTTCATAGAAAAGGAAACAAACGTAAAGTTTGTAGAGATACAAGATCCTTTTATTAACTTAAACAATCATCTAAACAATGGTCTCTAAGATTTCACAGAGTTGTAACTTCATTCGGCCTCAAAATGATTAAAGAAAGCCACTGCGTAAAGGTAATTTTGTTATATTATCTCTCTTTGTAGATGACATACTCCTAGCTGGAACTAATCTCAAACAGTTAAAACCATCAAAGACTGGTTGTCCTTGTATTTTGAATTAAAGGGCATAGGCGAAGCAAAATTTATCTTAGGTGTTAAGATAAGAAGGGATCACTCAAAAAGGCTATTGTCATTGTCACAAAAGATATATATAAAGAAAATCCTTGAGCAGTTCAACATGAGAGATTGCAAGCCTATGGACACATCGGTAATCAAAGGGCATAACTTGAGTGAGGACATATGACCCACAAAGCAAAAGGATGTGGAACGCATGAAACAAGTTCCATACTCTAGTTTCATTAGGAGCCTTATGTACACTGTTATGTACAAGACCGAAAATATGTTTTACAGTAGGACTAGTGAGCCATTTCCAATCCAATCCTTGAATAGAACATTGGGAAGATGTGAAGAGCATCATGAGTTACCTAAAGGGAACCATGGATTATGAACTGTGCTATTAAGGCAAAGGCATGAGCTTAGAAGGATACTCTGATGTTGATTGGGCAGGAAACCTGGATGAACGTCATTCAACCTCAAGGTACGCATTCCTACTAAATAATGGAGTAATCTTGTGGAACAGTAAGAAGCAAACATGTGTGTCTCTATCATCCTTGGAGGTAGAATACATGGCATGTTCTGTTGCCATTCAAAAAGCTGTGTGTCTAAAAAGGTTCATAGAATGAATAGGAATTAACGGTGATGATGGTCATCCAATCATGATATATTGTGATAGTCAAGCAACAATAGCCTATGCTAAAGAACCCAAGTATCATGGTAGGACTAAACACATAAACATAAAGTACCACTTTGTAAGAGATATGACCCATAAGAAGCAAGTGACCATTCAATACTTGTTTACTCATAAAATCTTAGTAGATTCCCTAACAAAGCCTATAGTTAGAGATGTGTTTGTAATCCATATAAAGGATTTGGGCATGCTAGAGCATGATGTATAGAACGTACCTCTTTGCAATAATAAAGGAAGCATTTTTTATGTGCTTATGTTTGAACATGTACACACTTGTAAGGAATGAGCAAAAGTATGCAACAAAATTATGTCTTACAGGCTTAAGGTTGGCTTACTCACACTAGCAATCATCTTGCTACGTTCACATGGGACGTAGATGATAAGATAAAGAGCAGTCACCATGGGGTGGTTAATAGAGAATCACTAAAAGTATTGTCATATCAATTTGTCTAGGATAAGGTCCACGATTGGATGGATTAAGTGTAGCATCCTAATTTTTATATTAGGCTTTAATTATGGTTAGAATGAATTAATTATAATAAATATATTTATCCTTAAGTGTTATTAGAAAATGAAAATAAAGTAAAATAAAGTAAAAAATAAATTTATTTTGAATATATATGTAATTATATATATTAAAAACAGAGAGAGAAGAGGTTGCGAATGGAATGGAGATGAGGAGAGAGAGATGTTGAGTGTAGTGTAAAAAAGGGACAGTGATGGCATGCTAGAAGGGGAAGGAAAGAGAGGGATGGGATGAGATGGTTGAGTGAAAGAAAAGAAAGAAAAGGAAAAAAAACAGAGACAGTGATGATGGGTACATGGGTGTGGGGTATTAGAAATACCACCACCCATTTGTTTTGTGAGAGAGAAAGAAGAGAGAGAGGTGCCAATGGGGGGGAGAGAGAGGAGAGCTCAGGGAGACGCTTTCCAGTTTCAAAGTTCTATTTTTAGAATCATTTAGATAAGTAAAATGACTTATTTTCATTAAACTTTTTTTATAAAAATTGTTCTAAATATTTTTCTCTTTCTAGTGGTGGTAATATTATGTTGATTGGGAAATTTTTTTTATTTAGATATTTTTCTAGTTGAAGTTTTATTGGCAGGAGATCATATATTAGTAGAGCATTTTTTATTATTAATTTTTGTGTTAGCAGAATTATTTATTTGCTATCTGAATTATTTTAGAAATTTATTTTTATTAGGCTTATAATATATAGGATATTTGATTGATTAAAATTTGGTTAAATATTTTATTTGAGGTTGTTGAAATTAATAGTAAGTCCTTGATAGCTTAAATATTTTATTTGAGGCTATTGGAGATAATAATAACTTTTTATGAGTTAAAGATTTTATTTGAGATTTAAAATTTTAAAGTTGGAATTTTTAGTGTGAAGTTACTTTTTTAGTATTGAGATTTGGAGATTTTTATGAATTGAGATATTAGTAGCTTTTAGATATATTGAGGTATACGAGGATTTTTTTTATAAAATGTGATATTTGGAAGATTATTAAGGATTTTATTTTATAAGTATTTTGAGTTCTAGAGTAAATATAATTTTGGCATTAAAATATTTTAGATATGGCCTAGAGTGGTATTGAAAACTCTAGAAGGGTTTAAGTCTTTAAATTATTATTTTTACCACCTGAATTAGTTATTAAACTAATGTATTGTAACGTTAAATTATGTAGATTAATGGTAAAACATTATTGGTTTTATTGTTGTGGTAATTCATATATTTGTTTGGCAAGAAGTAGCTCATTTCCACTTATTATAAATATTGATGTCTTGCTTTTGAGTTATTTTGATATTTTGATATGACAAAAAAATCTATGGATTTTCTATTATTATAGTGTGTGTATTTCATATGAGAAAAATGTCTTTTGAGAATAGTTGTTTTGGAAAATATATATTTTTATATATAAAGTTGATAGGTGGCTACGGCTACATTTACAAGAGTAAAACAGTTAGGTGGCTACGATTACACCAAAATAGACAATATCTTATTACTGAGACCTTGTAGGTGGCTATGACTGTATCCATGATAGCAAAACCGTTAGGTGACTAAGGCTACACCAAAATAGACAATATCTGATTAATAAGACACTGGTAGGTGGCTACGGCTGCATCCATGAAAGAAAAACCTTTAGGTGGCTAAGATTGCACCAAAAATGGATGATATCTGATTAATGAAGCACTAGTAGGTGGCTATGGCTACATCCACAAGAGCAAAACTGTTAGCTGGCTACGACCACACCGAGATGGACCATATCTGATTACTAAGGCATTGGTGGGTGGCTACGGCTACATCCGCAATAGCAAAACAGTGAAGTGGCTACATTTACATCGAAACTGACAATATCTTATTAATGAAGTGCTGGATTATTACAAAAAAAAATTCGAATGACTTGATTATGATATTATGTGTATCTCTGTTTTATTCTATCCCACTTGACATCTCACTGGCATACATTAGTATGCACGATGAGTTGGAAATATGGTTACAGAGACCTTTTTCTCACATCGTTGCTTTTAACATTTTTCATGTAATAGTTCCGATGTTAGAACGTCAGGGAAAGCTCCAGAGACTTAGATATCTCATCATATCTTTGTAACTCCTCGTTTGTTATTATATGATGATTGATGTATATTGCCATCTATATGGCTCATTTTGCAAACTCTAATTTTAACTGCTTAATTGCAGGTTTTTGAGGAATTATCACCAATAAGTGGGCTGGTAGAAGGCTTAAGGCATTTTCTATTTGATGATTTTATGTTATGGATCCACAAACTACTGATTTAAGATATTATGTTATCCTTGTGGTTAGAAATGTGAACTCTTTATATTCATGATCTATTCTGTGATTGATTTATTGAACATTAATCTACCTTGACTAATACTTAAAATGAGTTAATATTTGAGTTTTAGAAAAAGGATTTTACATCAAATTGTGGACATATATAGTCCACATAACCTGTAACCAAACAAAGAACCCTTCCAATATCAAACGTCATGAATGGGAAGATGTTTCGGTTCGATTACTGAGTGTATCTTGGAACTTAATGTCTGTACGATGTTAAAAAAAACCAACATATAGATGACAAAGACTGTAACATGCAATTCATACTACATGTGCTTAAACTTACAATTAAAGCCACAGAAAATAACGTAGATGGAACATCCCTGTTCCGTTACGGTGTGAGTCCCAAAGAGGCTACAGACCTCTCATGATACCCTTAGCACTTAAGCAACGTCATGAAGGCTTGACATGGTGTTTGCTACTCTAGCTTGAACTACATGACCATGGTAATTGGTCTAAGAGGTGCAGATTGGGAAAGTAACCAAGTCAGGTCCAATTGATAGCACATTAGGAGGAGGGTTTACCTTGAATGCACCACTGCACCAGAGTCCATGACATGTCCCTTACAAGTGTTGCGAATTACTAGCAAGTGTGGACTTTGTGTGCATGAGTAGGTAGTCTGAGTTCATGAAACTCAAGAGGGATTAGATATGCCATTAAGAACGCGTATGGAAAAACCTATGGAATAAGGCAATTCATTAATTACTTGCAGTTACATATAGGGTGTCCTTATGAGGTAGTCTCTTATTAGATACTTACAGTAAACAAGCGCTTGCATTATTGAGGATGTCATGCCCACATGGTCATGGTAGACACCAAGTATGAAACAAGAAGAATGTGATAGAATCTTAGGATGGTCAGCCTATAAGTGTGAGTGGGAGACATTGAAAGTATAGGATATAATCCACCCTTAATGGGTTGATCCTATAAATAAGGAATTTGGAGTTATTCATGATAATATTGTAATTAACCGTACATTTAATTAATCATGAAGACAATCAAATAATGGGTAGATTACTGACTCAGTCGTAAGTCAGATAGATATATGAGAGGTATTAATTTATATAATTTAAATATTCTGATTATTGTTATAAGGTATATAATAAATGAATTAAATATAGTTCAACTTTTCTTGAATTTTGAACGTGGAGAGAATATCCCAACTGAAGTTACTTTGAGTTCCTAAAATATCATAGCTTACTCCTATAAATAGGGGTCTACCCCATCAGTTTCATTCACTCCTGTCTTTGAGCTTTTCGACTAATCTCTCCTTTTCTATATACTTTCTTGTGTAGTGCTCTGTTATGCAACCACATTTGAACTCTAGCTTTGTAGTAGTCCGAACAAGTTCAATATTTTCAGTGTTCATACGACCAGCGGTAGAGGAGACTCGTGTCTGGTATGTCTCTCGGCCTTCCTATTAGTCGGTGTTATGGCTAGCTCTTATTTTTTCCTACACACACACGTGTGTGTGTCAATGACCTGTATGGATTTTGAAACACTTAAAATAATAATTAATTTCCTCTATATGGGAAAAACATTTTTTAAGTAAGTTATATATTAAACGAGCAGGGACACTTTTATATGTTTCATGTTTCAATTACAACAAATCATCACATGAAGGTAATACAAAAGTGGCCCTATATGCATTAATTGTTGGCTTCAATTTGCTGGATTTAGCCCAACTTGAACTATTCACAACCCAAAAAATTATATATATATATATATATATATATTATATTCTTGTCCAGTTGCTGGACAATTTCCCTTGTTTATGCCAAGGACCATTTCTATAAGGATTCTTAAAGCAAGTGAACATTGAACAATCCATTACGTCTCCTATTCATTTATTTAAATCACACACACAAACACACATTTCCCTCACAAAATCCACAGTTTTATGGCACCGGTTTCTTGTTCATTTCAAAATATTTGTCATTTGATTAAGGTTTGTCTCCTTCTTCCTTTACTGAGTTCTTTGTATCATTTTCTTTTTCCCTTTCTTTTTCTTTTTTATACGACTTTCTGATTGAGTCATATTTAAAAATTATTGAGTATGATAAGGAGTAGTTTTTTCAAGATACTTTTTGCATTTATATAGACTCAAATTCGAGATCCAATATTAAAATGACCAAAGCTCATTTCACTAGAACCAACATACACGGGAAGTTCCTCAGCTCTTTTTTTAAGAAGGGTTTGTTAAATTTTAGGGAATTGTCACATTTCTTACCATATGTGATAGAATAACTCTTCAGGAAAATCATTATATGCATGACTCAAAAATGGATTTTTGGAATCAGTTTCAATGATTATTGCTATTATGAGCGCCAAGAGCTAATCACTACTACAGACCATACCGTCCAGATCTAACGTGAATGATTTGCATGCAATTATTTTTACTTTAATTTTTACACTAGTCTCTAACAGTTCATGGTTACACGGGGCAAGAATGTGTTCCATTCCATCGATCATTTATATATATATATATATATATCTATATGTGTGCATACTGCTATTGCTATTGTCGTTGTTAGATTGAATTGAAATGAGAAAAATTATTGCCCCACGTTTGTGCATGACAGGCCAATGACGAAGGCCAGAAAGGAACAAAATTGAAGTGAGATTCTCTTTCCATTACTCTAACATTCATTTTGTCTTCCCATTATGAATCACATAAGCATCCTACCATGTGAGGCAGGCCTCTCTCTCTCTCTCTCTCTAATCCTTTAATACTAATTATTTAACATATAAATATATTAACAATATATGACTCATTGTGTTCTTAAAATGCCAACCCTTCATATAGTCGCTTGCCACTCACTGCCATTCCTCTTTAATGAACAATTGATTAATTAATGTCCTAATTGATTAAGTTATAATTAATGATCTCTTGTGGTACTAGCTGCCTGCTTTGACAATGGTGTATGCCCATGGGCACGCCCCGATCGTGACGTGTCGAGACGTAAGCCGGCTTGATCCGGCTGATCACGGCCGTCGAAATGAACACATGGATGGTTTTGATGATCTAGCCTGCATGTTTCCTTTATGTTTCTTTATTTTAAACAAGTAATTAGTACGAGGGATTAAATAATACGTTTTAATGACCCACTTAATTAAGTAATTATGCTAAAGCAAGGGTCCATGTACTCCACAACTGTCCAAGATTTTGATTCTTTTATAGTTCCCATGCATTTTAGCTGCATCCATATTTAATTTACTCTTTCAAAGCTATGAGCATTAAAAGTACAGGTTTTTTTTTAGATTATACATGCAATCCCTAAGTCATGTTTTGAACATTAAAGGTTTTGGTTTTAAATGCACTAAACTTCTCAACTTTCGATATGTTGCATATATATAATTAACCTAGCTCCTTAACCTTTAAAAATTTAAATTAAAGACCATAATGATTCATGCTTTATTTATGAGTTCCTTACCATTAAAATAATAGAAGTTAACGTGTTTATTATCATATTATAATTTATTTATAAGTTTTATTATACGTAATGTTATTTAAAAAAATAACGCTTGACATTGCAGACGTAATTTTAATTATTTTTAAATACTTAAAAGATTTAAAATAATAACAAATCCTTAAGAATTATTTAAATTTGTTTTTTAAATAAAAAACTTAAAATATAAAACACTTAAAAAATATTTAAAATATTTATTTGCACATGTATTATTAAAGAAAAAAAGTATAATATACTTAAATTTACAGTGAAAATGCCAGCTGTTATTTTTTAAATGAAATAGTATATAAAAAAATTTATAAAAAAAAAACCGTTGACTTTCATGACAATATTAACTATAGGGGAGTTGATAGATAAAATATAAAACATTAGGGTCCTTAAATTAAACTTTTAAATATTAGAGAGATCATTTTCAATTGATCTATTGTTATATAACAGCAGACGGGTCCTTATATTTACGACTGGAGTGAGTAATTATTTTATAATTTACCTTTTTTACCAAATTGTTTTATAATAGACCAGTCACAAATTTACATCAAACTATGAAACTTGCATTGGACTTCATGTCTTTTTAGATTCTATTACTTTTGTTATTTTTCCTCTTTTTTCTTAGGTTTAACTATTTATATTTTTAATAAAGCAATTTTATCATATTATCAGTATTATTTATGGGTTCCATATACACACATATTTGATTATTTGAAAGGAATAAAATCTAATTAAAATTAGAATATAAAGATGAATGGGAAAAGCTCAATTAGAAGATGACAAATAAATTGACTTTAGACATATGAAGGGAAGGCGTGTTCCTTTTATTGAAAGTGGGAGTTTCTTGCTTCCCATCATCTACAGTGCCTACTTAGTAGGCTTAGCTGTAAAATTTTTATTATTTTCTGTTCAGGCTATGTACCATCACAATTCACAAATACATTTTCTTTTATTTTCTTAAAAAATTATTTTCAATATTTTCAGAGGAGAGAAAGAAAGACACCCTGATTCTTAATAACGTCCGTATTTTTCACCCCATATAACATAAAATATCATCATCCTGTATTTTAAATTGGGAAATTAATATATAACATGTATAGTCTCATTCAATAGGGGAATGGGATTTGGGGAATTAATATTCCATCTTTTAAAATCTTTGGTTATTTAATTTTGTATAAGGTTTCGATTTGTTCTTTTAATTTTATAAGCTTCTTTTTCTGTCCTCAAACCTAAACATCGTTAATTTAAAATGATGATTTTTTCAATCATTATTATTTTAAAAAATTAAGCTTATTATATCAATATTCGAGAATGTTTTCTTCACATTAAAAATTTTAGTGTTTGTGTTTTATGTTAATAAAACTAACATCTTTAAAGTTGCGAAAATGAAATGTTATATGAAGTTAAAGGACTAATTAAAATAACCCACTTTTTTTATTAGATTGTAGGTTTAAAGTACTAACAATTTGACATGGGTAAAAATTATTTGTATTTAAATTTGGCAATGCTCAAATCAAATCGAGGTTAATAAACCTATTTACATTTCAACTCGATAAGGAAAATAATTATGCAGAAAAAATATATGATGCATGGACATGTTTTTTTAATTTTATTAAGCAAAAATAAACAAAGTGGTTCAGTAAATGTTTTATATTCTTAATGTGGAGGCATGAATTCATTTTAAACAAATATTTGATATGACAAGTGCAATTTTAAATGTCAGAATAAAGCAGCACAATTTAATTATAGTGGTTAATTAATAATATTAATTATATATATAAACTAGTTTGGTTTTAATTTTGATACACTCACGCTACTCCAAAGTAGGAAGCAAATTAAAGGCTAAGAAATCATTGAAGACCCATTTCCAAGTGGTAAAAGTGGGCTTGTTCAGCTAATGAGGATAAACTACTATAGTTCGTTATATATATATATATATATATATAATATAATAATTGATATTGGGAGTTGCAATTTGAGATCACTTGCATGTGACATACAATCCTTCACTTTTTTTATTCTCCCTAACTTCAAACATATTAACTCAAATTCAGGAGCCTTATGAATTGATTCAGTTAGCAAGGATACGAATTATAATATATATATATATAGTGTGTGTGTGTGTGTATTATTTGAATCTTATTACTCATTATCTATAGAGTTGTTATATTTTAAGATTTATCCGGACTTAACTCTAATGAGCTCTAATTTAATACTCCATTTGATCATTAATATAAAATCTACTTTATAATTTTATTTTCATCAAAGTGGATGTTGTATTAAGGGCCAAATTAACTAAATTTTGTGATATTAATTTAAGATTCCTCCCATTAG
>JANTPZ010141088.1:0-15008 GCA_025593235.1 Vachellia pachyceras | reverse complement strand
GAGTTTTGCTTCAAGTAATTCCATAAGAAACCCCAAAAACTCATCATACTCGAATATTAACTTCCAGAATCAACTTTGAACATCCAAATGAAGCTTAGATGAATGGTAACTCAATGTATGATAATAAATCATCTATTTAAAAACATTTTAACATCCAAAATGAGTTATTTAACCAAATCATCCTCCAATTAAATGAATGCACAAATAATCACTAACCAATATGTATTGTAAAATCATTATGCATGGTAAATATGCAATATGAAAACTTTTTGCATTGTAAAAACATTTTACTCTTATTTGACATCATCAAAACTAATCATATCTAACAATAAATTCTACCACTTGTTTGAGACATTTATTTCTCTTTTTGACCTTCAAATATAATCTTCACTTGTATGCCAAACTCATTTATAATACTCTTGATTTTGTAGAGTTTATGTTTCCGTAAAGTAATTTTTCACTATCGCAATACCGATAAAGCGACTTAACAATAATTAATTGAATATAAGGACACCAAAAATTTTCTAAAATTAATACTGACATCCTCATACTTTTTCTTTTCTCAAATTTCTTCCCAGAATGTTTTCAATTAATTTTTAAAGAAAACCATAATTCCAAACCAGTAGCAATTGATCCCTTGCTACTGCCCATAAAATAAGTAATAGTTAGGGATAGGGATGAGAGGATTTGAACCAGTGTCATTTTGCACCCAAAACAAAAGCGGTGGAGTTGCCCTATTTCTTGCGTGTACCAATTGAATATTGATTTCTAGATCTATATATTTTATGGTACCTACCATGAGTATTGTCCAACAAATTGTTTAGCAATGATTGAAGTATATAAACTTTTGACTTTTGATAGTCAAGAATTAAATTATAATCAATTGTCTCAACAACTATATTACACTGACTAAAGATGAAAAATAAATTATAAAGGAGGCATAAAAGAAAGGGGTTAGAGACTTAATGGTTCTGATTTGTCCTAAATTTTAGCATTTTTGATGGAAAGCACACATTTGTTTTTCCAATAGAAATAGGGGGGAAAGGTCTCTAAGGAAAGGAATTTGTCCATTTTTTGGGGTCTCGAAGGGGCGTGGAAACACATAAGAGCTCTTGAATTGAAATTGAAAAATAGATATAACTCCATTTACTTAAGAAATGGTAAGATCTTTGGAGCAAGAAGAGGGGTTAATTTGTATCATCTTGACTTGGTTATGATTTCTCTATTTTTTAAGAATACAGAGTCATGTTCTTCTACTACTTGTATCGAATTATTCAACAAGCTTTGGAAGGAATTCAAGGAGGGCCATATGAGAATTTAGAAATTTGCTGCTTTGATAGGGAAAAGGATCCAAAATGGAATGATTTTGAATATCGATTCATTAGTAAAAAAGCCATTTTCAACTTTTGAATTACCGAAACAAGAATTTTATGAGAAAGTTGATGCCCCAAAGGGAGAATTAGGAATTTTTCTAATAGGGTATCTGAATGGTTTTCCTTAGAGATGGAAAATTCATCCCCAGGTTTTTATCAATTTTCAAATTATTCCTTAGTTAGTTAAAAGAATGAAATTTGCTAATATTATGACAATAATAGGTAGCATGAACATCATTGTGGGAGAAGTTGGTCGTTGAAATGATAATTGATACAACAAAAGAACAAGATATCAATTATTTTTTCCAAATTGGAATCTTTAAAAGAGGTCTATGGGATTATATGGATACTTATCCCTATTTTGACTCTTGCATTGAATTACTATAGGTGGTTGGTTAGAAAGAGAAATATCAGCATGGCACAACAGTGTATTGGATCTTAATATGCTGGTCCTTTGAGAATTCTTCAAGCTCTAGCTGATGGAACAAATTTGATTGACTAGAGAATATAACGAGGACAGACCAAAAGAAGTTATTGGTAATAAGTCAAATAGAATTCTTTTGAACATAAACAATCTTTCACTTTCCAATTCACATGTAAAATTCAAAGGAAATGGACAAACATTTTTTATTCTAATGCATACCAAACAGTGTAGGAAAAATTTTCCATTACAATCAATTCTTTAAACCAAAAGGGCTCTAATGGATATATCATTTTACAATGTATGTTACCATATTTTAAAAAAGCTACGTTTTATCCTATTTTACACTTGAATAAACTAGTTTTAGAGGCATCTATTTCAAGTTCTTCACAACAATTTTTTTTAACTATTTGCTACAAGGAATTATCTGTTCACCGTAATCATTTAGAAATTGATAGCACGTTTTAACCAATTTCACACTTGAATAAATTAATTTAAAATGCGTTTGTTTCAAGTTATTTACATTTATCTATCTCCCCACAATGAATTAACTACTCACAAGCTTTGTAAGAGTTTTGCACACAAATGTTAATAACTAATCAGGTTTTGTGAATACTTAAACCGTCGTTGTTGATAACTAATGCTATATTATTGTCAATGAGCATTGATTGCCAAGGGACCGCGGGAGATTGAGCAGCCAGCAAAGGAGCCCCCCCCTTTCTCACACACACATAGAAATGAGGACTATTATTGGTAATAAAAACACAACATTTTGAAATCATATGGACTTATTAAATTCAGGGGACCAATTTATAATTTCACTATTTCAGCTAGATTTAAATGTAATTTTCCCTGTTTATAAGTACAACATATTTTAGATTAGTTTTTTAAAATTTAAATAATACTTTTGTCCTCAAACACAAACTTGATCATTTCATTGTTCTAGCAAAATCACAGATATATATAAATTCATCACATAAATAAATACTTGACATAGGATAATTCCTAACTGAATTTTGAAGAATTGCCACAATCTAATAATGTGACAAATAATAATTTATAAGCAACCAGGGGGGCTTTGTTTGCAATAAGACGCACCGTTGACATTTGAACATGAAGTGGTGAGCTTATTAAAAGAAGAAGGCTGAGGCCAGAAATTAATGTCCTCCAATGTTATATCATGACATGGCTTATATTTGCTGCAATTCAATGTTACTGCAACTTCACTGCTGCTACTTCCTTCAATATTCTTGTACCTCACCTTACTTATCTCCACTTGTGAGCTCCCCTTCAACAAACAATCATTACAAAAATTGTAAAAAATAAAAGAAAATAATAACAAGAACCAAATAAGTGTAAAAAAATTCTTCCCTCTCGCTCTTAATGTAGGAGCTAGTTAATTGATAAGCTTTCATCCTAGATATAATATATTAATCCACTTTATATAGGTACTAACGGGGAGACAATGAATAGGGGTAGCTTTCAGATAAAGGTGTTTTAAGAAAACCAATATATACATTTTTTTACAAACAACTAATTTAACTATTTTCTAAATTCATATGTATTATCTAACTTATACATTTTTCTACAAGAGAAAGTCTAAAGAATTCATGACAATTGAGTAATTCAGTCTTCTTTCAACTAATAACTCAAACTTTACAACCTCGTCAATTTTTTTTTAAAATCAAAATGGGAAAAAAACAAACAAATATTACGGGACGAATCTTAGTTATGTAAATATAAAGCAAAGGATTTTGATAATAGTTTAAATCAATATAAAACTACTGTATGTATATATGTACAAAACAAAGCACTAGCTAGGAGAGTTGATTGGAGGCACAAACCTGTGTGTCGCAATTAGAAAATGGGCAATATTGTTGATCAATGATGATGGGATCCCTCACATTATTCATGACAATATCTTCATACACTAGATTATAAGCCTTCAAGGGTTTGCTTAAAGGAGCAGCCCATGTCTTAATTCTCACACCATTACTTGTTCCATAAAATGTGCAATTCTTCACAACAATGTCCTCTACATCCTCTTCTCCATCTCTCTTACCGAGGCTTCACACGCTGATTCCATGTCCGGGACCACATGTCACCTCTGAGATCCGCACCGTCCGGGTGCCGGAGATCATGGCGATGCAATCATCACCTGTTGCGATTGTACTTCTTGTGATGTATATTCCCATGGATTTCCCAATTTTGATGCCATCAGTGTTTGGGCTATCATAAGGAGCAGATATTCTTATCTTCGTGAAGTTCATGTCTTACTCCCAAATACCGCAAGGTGACTACTTTTGCTGCCAATTGAATGAATGTGATGGACTCGACCGTTATTGATGAAATCAAATATCATGTTCTGATCTCATGTGAAAAAAAACAACAGATGATGTTATCCATGGAAGCAAAACAAAGAGAGAGAAAAGAAAACAGTTCAGAATGATGCTATGATGAATTAAAATAATTTCGAGATTCTTATCACCTAGATATTTAATTTACAAATCATGTGGAAAATCATTTAAAAAAAACTAAAGAATGAAACTTTGATGATACTATAATATAATGATTGGATTTGGATATAGAAAATGCTTAAAAGATGCGATAATTGTTTGATCACCGAACATCGTTTCTTGATTTTTGTTTCCTTTTCTATGATGGGAAAATAATAATTACATTCTAATTTGAACTAAGATACTTTGTTCTTATTGTTTAGTTGAAATGAAGGAGCGGGAGAATGAATTGAAATTTTTAGAATTGAGACATTTCATTTATGTAATTAACTTCTATATCATTTTTATTTGTTTTTATGAAAGAAAAAACCGTTTTTCCATGCTATAGTTAATTAAAATAAAATAAAAAAGTTGAAATGAACAATATCCCTTATCTCTATTTTCATAACTTGCAAAAAACACAAATAAATTGAAGAGTAATGCATACGTTTTCAAATATTTGTGTAAAGAAAAAGAACATACTGAAGCTAGCTCCTCGCAATTAGAGTTGTTGTTGCAGTCATTGTGATGCCAAGCCGTCGCAGCTTGTCCAAGCAACTTGCCGCCGGCGACAGAGAGGTTGTCAATGTATCGGAAATTGATCCACTTGTCGGTGAACGGACCGGATGGAGTCATTAGAAATCCTTTAATCACAAAGGTCATTGAACCCTTGCATGGTCCTTCAAATATGACGGAGTGAAGCTTGAATGTCCCTTCTGGGATCCAAACCCTGGCCTTCCCTTCCCATTCACATGCCTCCTTCCATGCTTTCAAAAATGCCTTTTTTTGTTTCAAACAACATACCAATAATCAATCATCTCTCCGTCAGTAAACATACATGCCAATA
The DNA here is from genome assembly GCA_025593235.1 of Vachellia pachyceras. NCBI lineage: Eukaryota > Viridiplantae > Streptophyta > Magnoliopsida > Fabales > Fabaceae > Vachellia > Vachellia pachyceras. The sequence continues at coordinate 9,872 of JANTPZ010141088.1, read as the reverse complement.
ATCAATCAACTCGTAAGATGCTATATGTACTTATATGTAGTGTTTGTTATATATGTGTTTGAGCGCGTGTATGCCAAAACTTGTTGAATCGTAACTAAATGATTAACTTTTAATAAAAAATATATTACTTGAGTCAAAGACTCCAGGGTCTAGTGGCACAAGATGTGTTTTTCGTAACACTAACTTTGGGTTTCGATCCCCATTGACCCTTAGGCGCTACGTCTGCCATCTAAATTCAAATTTATCTACACACACATATTCCCTGACTGTTATCTGCATTACCACCTGAAGTTGCACTATAGTCTTTCACATTGAAGAACTTGATCTTAGGAGCACTTTCAGTAAAACAGAAGAGCATGAGAAACGCCAACAAAGAAGTCTTCAGAAACGAAAATTTCTCTCTTTTGTTCTTCTTCTTGTTCTTTCCACATAAATACAGAGATTTATTTACACATACGGGAGTATAATATTCAAAGGATTGATTGGAGGATAATGAGAGAGGAAAATTATTGAAAAGGGGAAAGCGATAAAGTAGTTGCAGTTTGACGAGATTGAATCGATTCACCTGGAAGAAAATATTTCGAAATTGAAAATTCAGCGAAAATATTACAAGTCAATCATTGTAATTTTCGGACGAAAAATTCATTGCTATTGAAATTGATGGGATGCCCGATTAGAAAATCATTTTAAAAAATTTTTAAAATTATTTTAGACCATAGGGAATAATTTTTCTAGGCATAATGAGATCACAATTATTTAGAAAGGTAAAAGAATTCTGTTTTTATATTTAACTTTGATGTTCAAGTGATAAGATCCTTTCCTCCATTTGACCACTAAAACATAATCCCCCATTTATTGTCAAAAAAATCTCTACGTCTAAAGTTCTTTCTAATAATTTCTTTTTTTGCTTCAAGGTACCTTCAATTATGCCTTAAATGTAAATTTCCTATACATTTCATCAAGCTTTGATTCCGGGCATTATTCTTCATTCCATTTACCAAAATCTTGCATTCATTAGTCAGATATGAGTTTATTAACTTAGATTAAAAATTACAAAAAATTAACTTATACAAATTCTTATTTTCTAAATTAATATATACTGACCTCCCTTCTATTAATCTAAATCATAAAGACATTCCTTTTAAAAGCTTATATGACCTCTATTAAAATCAAAATGTATATTTATGCATCCTTCCTAATTTTAAAATTCCACTTTCATCCAACAAGACCATTATTGGTTAATCATTAAATCACAATGTTTGCTTTGTTTTGACCAAAGTGCCCGTATTTAGCATAAACGTTAATTAATAACAATAATTTAAACACATATCTACAACTAAAAAAATTAAACACGTCTTTAATTTGCCCATAAAAATATTTTATATATACATATGCATATATGTGCGTGTGAGTGTTTGTGTATTTATAGTATTAAATTGATTAATTTTCACCATGCTATAATGTCAATTAATTTTATAATTATATATTCTTTTTTTAACAATGTTATATGTTTAATACCATTTATTTATTTAAAATATTTTTAAACAAAAGAGAATTCTCTCATGGCATCCCACCCATCACTAGTGGGTTCATAATAGTTAAAAATAGTATTTCGTTTTTAATAAACCTTATTCAAGAAAAATACATAAAATATTTAAAATTGTGTGTTTGTGAATTATATAACTAAATAATGTTATTTAAAACATAAAAAAATAAAATTTTAAGAAAATTAGCCGGAAAAATATGTTAATATGAAATTAATTTGAGGTTTAAAACTTAAATTTATTTCATTTGTAATTAATTTTAAATGAAATAATATTTATATAAAAATTATATTATAAACTGTAATATAAATATAAAAAGTTTTTTTCCATATTTATAATCCAAATTATAAGATATGTGAATCTTTCATTGATATATCATAAATAGGACAAAACTTTCCTGGTTCCTTATATCTTGTACATCCATTTCTCTAATAAAGTAATGGACATCTGCTTTTTTCAAACTCTTCACCGTTAACGTTGTTTTCCATCTCCGTTCACAATTTGCCACTTCAATACTGCAATTTCCATGTTGGATCGTCCCTCCTCTCGCTACTTGTGGTGACTTCTCCAAGACAAAATGCAAATATTAGGAATCTATAATGGCTCTTTTTATTTCAACTCTGTTCTAAACATTGTATGAGAGGCAAAAGTAGAAGAAATAGAAACCCACAAGAGAACATCGTGATCAATGTTGTTCTCGTGTTTTTTTTTTTTTTTGTTTCGACTCTCACCTGCGGTGGCACTATTATCTTAAAGATGAAGAGGAATTAGAATAATTGGGGACTTGTCGGTGATTGAGTCAGTCTAAGGGAGAGTAGTCCTCATAGTCCTCACATTCAAAATAGGATTAAAATCACGAAATTGTTTTTTCATAGTCCTCATTGTCTCTAATATTTTTATGGGCTCATCAAATTAAAGTTTTGCTCTTTCCCCATGTGTGAGATAATCACAAGTTCATATGAAGACAATTTTTAAACATCCAAAACAATTTTTTTTTTATCTAAAATCCAATCCATGGAACACAATATTTAATGTAATAAAAATTTAAATATCTCACCTTAGGCTTAGATCATCCCATGGTCTGATACCATGATATAGATTAACAAGAGCAACCATGGTCTGATACCGTATGTAAGAACAAGTTCATAATAATAAAAATATATGCAAAATTTATAAACTCATGATAAACCATATAGCAGCAGAATATACATTTACCTCCCGAATCATCTTCTATAACCTTCCGATTAGACGTTAATTATTTCCTCTACAAGCATCTTTCTTATTTCAGAAACAGAGAAAATCCTAATTCCCCTCAGTGCCCCTTCATAATATCACTTCAAACTAAAGGATACAGAAGAGATGAATCTATGACTGGAGAGGAAGAGGCAGAAGAAACTTAGAGCAAACATTTTGTTGTTGTTGTTGTTTTGTTGTTGTTGTTATAACTAAAACTTTATTTTTTTAAAAAAAAATTTTGAGTGGATATGGCAAATAAGTAGGATGAAAGTAAGGAAAATACTTATGTTAAGTTTCTTATATCGTTTATGTCAAGTTTTCCAATAACATATTTTACCAATAAGGAATATATCATTGAAAAAAGGTTACAAACGAAGCAAACAACAAGGGAATCAAATAATTTTCACAAGGCCTATCATCACCACACAAAATGTGTGTGTGTCGCCACCTGTAATGTTATGAATAAGATAGGACTAAAAAGATTTAATGTTCTTTCCTGTGGAGATAGAAACTGTAGGAACCGTTGGCAAAAAAAAAGAAAAGAAAAGAAAAGAAACTGTAGGAATCAAATGGGCCAAGCTGGGCCCAAACGATAGAAAACATTGGAGCCTCAACAAAATATTCATTGGCCACAAGCGGATAGAATATTCAAAGATGGCATGTACAAACAGACAGAATATTCATTTTGGAACCTCAACAAAATGTTTTACAAAAAAATGACCCAACCTTAAAAATAAAAAACCAAACAAAAAAGATTGAAACCTTAAATAATCACTTGTATTTATATGGTTTGCTTGGTCATCCAAATAGAACAAATTGTCATATACAAGCTTTTGGCTTAATTGCCAAATTGGCCTAAACCTGGATATTACACCTCGACATGGTATCACCCAAATATGGAAGCAAATCTAGAGATGACTGAGAATCGGAACAACATTTCGTTCGAGACCAATTCTAACACATTACAATCGTCCAGTGAGTCTAATAGATTGCAGAAGCAACAAGAAAAAATAGACCTAATGAATGGACCCTATTCAGTAAGTGATATCTTTGGTTGGTATAACAGTACCAGTTTGAGTGCGTGAAGCAGCTCTTGGATGGGTACACCCAAGAGTTGCAGAGTCATACATTATGCACATGAGAATTCTATTCAGGTTGGGTAGAGAGGGTCAGAGAGGCTTATGACTGGACTAAGTTATAGTATGCTCATGAGAATTCTATTTAGCTTGGATAGAGACGGTAAGAGAGGCTTATGACTGGACTAAGTTATAGTATGCTCATGAGAATTCTATTTAGCTTGGATAGAGAAGGTAAGAGAGGCTTATGACTGGACTAAGTTATACAGAACTTTGCAAGGAACGAGATATGGTCATCTTTCCTCTTTAAGAAAAGTTTTAAAATTCACTTAGTTGGCTAATTTTAGACTTTGAAAGGCCTTAAAGTAACATGTTTGCCATGAAAGTATACACGTTGAAGCACTAAGTATCCGGAAGTTTTCTTGGGATCATATTCACCCAAAAAGTTTATAAAAAGCATAATTTTTCACCTGGGGCAACCGATGCTGTGATGGCTATTTTCCACGTAGGATACAAAGCCATGTTAGATTCCACGTCATTTAATGTGGAAGGATATATGCAAAAAGAAGTTTAACTATCAAAACTGCTCCTAAGATTTATGGTGTATAAAGTTCAACTGAGGATGCAGTCGAATGAGACATAGTCCTCATTCGAATGAGCAACTGGAAACATGTATCTATTCGAGAGCTAAAAGAGAGGATGCAGTCGAATGAGACATAGTCCTCATTCGAATGGGCAACTCAAAACATGTATCTATTCTTCGAGACCTGAAAGAACACTCATTCGAATGAGGACTATGTCTCATTCGACTGCATCCTTAGCAAAATGTGTATATTGATTATGAGACACTCAATGGAATGATGTAGGCCTCATTCGAATGAGTAAGGCATCTATTCTAAACTGTTCGTATCATATGCGATTTAGAAAGTAAACTTTCTAAACCATTCCTATCACATGTGGTTTAGAAAGTTCACTTTCTAAACCATTTTTTTAAAATGCGGTTTAGAAGTTGCACTCATTCGAATGACATATGACTCATTTAAATAAAGGAGTGAAAATTTGTACCTTGACGAAGATGTACTCATTCGAATGACCAGGTAAAAAATGTGTACATGATGATGAGGCATTCATTGGATTGACGTAGGCTGCATTGGAATGAGAAAGGCATCCATTCTAAATTATTCTCATCATTTGCAGTTTAGAAAGTGAACTTTCTAAACTGTTTTTTCATACGGTTTAGATGGTGCACTCATTTGAATAACATGAGGCTCATTCGAATGAAGAAGTCTAAATTTTTACGTTGACACACATACACATTCAAATGATATACTTCTCATTCAAATGAGAAAGCATCCATTCTAAATTGTGGTTTTTACATGCAGTTTATATAATGAACTTGTTCGAATGAAATATGGCTCATTCAAATGAAAATGTACAAATTTGTACCTTGACAAAGATGAGGCACTCATTCGAATGACATAGTCCTCATTCAAATAAGAAGGTGGAAATATGTCTTTAAGAAGTAACGGAGTGAACTTTCTACATCGCACATAAGAAGTACGGTTTAGAAAGTTATAATAATGAAATGAACATATTTAATGAAGTAACTTTCTAAACTGTATAAATAAGCTATAGTTTAGAAGTAGTAAAAGGTGGTTAAAACATAACAGGTGGCATTACTTCTACGCTATCATCCTACAAGTTATCACCCATTTAAGGAAGATGTGAGTTAATTACTGAATGGTGTGCTATCATAATGCAGTAGACCATGATGGGGATAGATTGAGCAAAGGAAAGTTGTGCCCGTGAAAGTAACAACAAAGAGATTGGTGTGAGATATCTATCAAAACTGCATTTCCCACTGCGATCTTTTTTGTCCATTAATGTATTGTAATACATTTCTATTTTGAGTAATATTAATTAATGTAGGATTAAGGTTTAATAGTATGTGGTGGGGGATAGTGGTCCTGAACTTGGTAAAGAGGGTAGTGATGATGCTTCGACTTTTTAGAGAGTTTAAGAGGTGAGCTTGGTTGTTCAAGTAATTTGATTGAAAATGTGTAATGGCAGCTTTAATTCATGGGTTTCATATCTAGCTTCTCATGTATTGAAAATATGTGCTTTAATCCATTGTAGGGATCACTAGCAGCTTGTCCTCTTATCCATGAGGACCAATACCATCATGTTTTTGTGCTAAGGCACTACACAGTCCTGGGAAGAAATTGAAGAAGACAATGGATTGGTAAGTTTTCTTAGGTATTAATAATACAATGAATTTTTCATTAGTTACCTACAACTATGATTTTCCTGCTACCTCAAATAATTAGTTCTCAGTCATCCTTAACTCCAAAATCCTTTAATTACAAAAATGCCATTGCCTTATCTTACTTTTCACTTATTTACGAAAATGTCACTACATTCTTATTTCTTTCTTAATTACCAAAATGCCATCACTTTTTCTACTCTTTCTTAATTCCAACTTTACCCTTGGTTGACTTTTGACATTTTTTTGCCAACTTTGACTCTTGGGTTGACTTTGACTTTAGGGTCAACTTTGACTTTTTGTTGACTTTTGACCAAATTACAAAAATGTCCTTATTATTTGATGACATTTTATGCCCTAGGTCCTTTTAATCAAAATGACCAGTTTACCCTTGTTATATAGGCCAAATGATCATGTTTCCCTTAATCATTTTTACTTAGAATCCTTAAGACTAGGGACTTAGTCAATTATGATCTTTCTTTCCTTTAGGCATTTTCCTCTATATTTTTCCTTATTTATGGGCCTTAAATCATTGCATAATTTACCGCTCTAACCTTTAATTCAAGCTACAGAAATGCGAATATTACATCAAGCTCTTATTGCTTGGTAAAAAGTAATCTCTAGCTTCTTCTACAAGACTTGGTTGGGTTAACTAGCTCAATTACTATCCAGTTACTTGATCCGGTTACACGACTTCGGTAAAGTAACTTTATCCGGATAACTTTCTTTTTACTTTTCTGGAGATTTTCTCTCTCATGTGGTGTCATTCTCCAGGCTTCCTTGCTTAGGTGGCGTCATTTTATATTCCCAAAATACCCCTAGGTTTTCCTCATAATTCGTCAGGATTCCTCGATTCCGACGAAACACCGTAAAATGTACTTCCGATGGCCAGTTTGACTTTAGGGCATGAAAAATTTCTAGAATTTTCCCTGATACTCCAGTCTTTTTCTGTTCCTCAAAATTCTTCCCGGATTTTCTGTAATTAATTTTATAAGAAAATCCTTTTTCCGAGGTTTTTGGGTACTTTGTCCTCTGAACTAAGGAACTACCTTTACCGAATATTGGTAATAATTTTATTAAATACTTTAGGACCCATCTAAACTTTTCTCTGTTCGGGTCTCCGATGTTTGAAGACTCCTGCTACCTCAAATAATTATTTCTCGATCTTCTAGACCTTCATAATTCCTTAATAACCAAAATGCCATTGCCTTTTTCTACTCTTTCTTACTTTTTCCATAATTACCAATTGCTCTTTCTTGATTCCAACTTTACCCTTGGTCAACTTTGACTTTTAGTTGACTTTTGATCAAATTACCAAAATGTCCTTACTATTTGATGACATTTTATGCCCTGAGCCTTTTAATCAAATGACAATTTTACCCTTTTCATTTGTGCCAAATGACCATTTTGCCCTTTGTTCATTTTTACTTAGAATTCTCAAGACTAGAAACTTAGTCGATTATAATATTTCTTGTCTATAGGCATTTCACTTCTATTTTTCTTTTCTCTGGCCCTTAAATCATTTCGTAATTTATCGGTTTGCCCTTTATTTCCGTTCACGAAATTTGGGATATTACAGTGCTCGGCCTAGAGCAATGACAAGATGGGTAACCCCTGAGAAGGACCAAAATGTTATTAAGTATGTAAATGTAAGGGCAATAATGGAATTTTTGTAAGATTAGTAAGAAAAGTAAGGGCATCTTGGGAAATAAGAGAAAAAGGTAAGGGCATTCTGGTTATTTGATCAAAAGTCAAAGTCTAAGGTCAAAATTGACCAAGATATCAGAAAATTAACAGATGCCCAAAAAATAGAGAAAATCCACTGATTAAAATGACGGGAGTCAGTTTTCCAAATTCAACCTAGATTTCTGTTAAGAAAATTTTAAAGATTAATTGGCCAAAAATAAATATTTGAGGTATTAGGAGGCCTCAATATCTAAGTTCAAGGTACATAAAAATAATATGCAATTTCTAGAATTTTATAAAATTATTACTCAGAATACGATAACGGCAATTTCTCGGATCAAAAATGAAAAAGATCCAAAAAGCCCTGAAAAATTGGGTTTTCTTCATAAATTAATTACAGATATTTTACAAAGTATTCTGAGGAAAGGAAAAGGGTTAGAGTATCAGTGTAAATTCTAGAAATTTTTAATGCCCTAAAACCCAGTTGCTTATCAGTAAACCGTTTTCCGGTATTTCGACAGGGTAAGGTAACCCAGTAGAGATTTAAGGGTTTCTAGAGGTGTTATGTAGACATATATTTTTTTATATAAGTAAGTGATTTTTGGAGATTAAAAGAGAATTAAAAAGTTTCCAGAAAAGTCGAAAAAGTTATCGGAATAAAATAATATTTACAGGTATAAGTTGTAACTGGATGGCAACCATTTGGTTTGTGTAATAGAGTTTCTAGAAGCTAGTTACACTCATTAATGGTAACCAATGAGAGCTAAGAACGTGTCTTGTGTGTTGGTGAAGTTTGGGCCATTAGATCAAGTGTAAAAATTCAAGATCAAATCTTAGCCATCCAAAATTTTGTGAAGAGTTTTTATTAAACCAAAATTCCTCTCTTGTTCTTCTTGTTGTTGTTCTTCTTCTTCTTCTTCATTTGCATGAAATTGGGCAGCTTGGAGAGAGGAGAAGTGACACCATTTTTGCCAAGAGGAAGAGGAAAAAGCTTCAAGAAAATTTAAGGTAAGAAGTTAAACCACCTAAACCTATACATATTCTTTATTCTTGTAATCACCTCTACACTTCTATCAGATTTGTTTCTTGGTTAAACCTCTCTTTTTAAGATTTAAAGTTAGGGTTCTTGATGGTGAAAGTGAGAAAGAGAGGGATTTAGAGGAACTAATTGGTTGTAAAACGCTCCTGGCATGATAAGGAGTAGATTGATGTACATATTGTGGTTGTTTGGTTGTTGTATGAATTTTTGGGATAGCAAATTTTAAGGGGAGATGCCTGTCCAATTTTCTATTTGATGAGGAAGAGTTATTTTCAAGTTAAATAAGGCATGAGAAATGTTTTGGGATCAAGAATATGCTAGTATACATGATGGAAGTTTGAAAAATCACATTAAACTCCTAAACCATGTTTTTCGGCTAGTGTAAGAAATGGTAGGAGGAGTGTGATTTTCATGATTTTGATGCTTCCATTGGCTTTAAAATGAGAAATTGTCTAGGTTGGAAGTGAGAAAAGAATTTTGAAAGTATTGGAAATCATAAGAACAAGTTTACAAGCTTAGGGTTTATAAAAGTTCAAGAGAAAAGTTGTTTAAAATAATTGGTTGTTTAATTTTGGCAATTTAAATAAATAATTATCCAAAATTATTGTTTAAAATATATAAAGTCCTCAAATGTTTGATCTTAAAGCAAGGAGAAATAGCTTGAAAATTTAGTATTTTACATAATTGTTTCCAAGAGAAAGTGAGAAACAATTTCTTTGATCGGAAAGAAAAGGTCCGGAAAAACCCTAAATTGCGGTTTTCTTCAAAAAATAATTAAGGACATTCCTAAAAGCCATTTTAAGAAATAAAAAATTTTGAGAGTATCACGAAGAATTAAGAATTTTTTGTGACCTTAATTCAAGTTTACAATCAAAAAATCGTCTAAACTTATTTTCAGAAGCATAAAGTAATTTTAAGGAAACATAAAACTTGCAAAAGTAAAATTGCCATAAATGTGTTATGCCACTTGTAAGGACCATATTTGAAGACCACAAAGAAGTAAAATTCCCAAACAAATGGTAGAATTT
>JANTPZ010141087.1:0-14862 GCA_025593235.1 Vachellia pachyceras | reverse complement strand
CTTCCATTCTAGTGATAATACTTCAAAAATTATGTTTGAACTGAAACTTTGTTTTATTTCAATAAAATGTAGGTGCATCTAATTGGGGGTTATGAAGATGTTTCACCAAAAGTCTGACCAGAACCTTCTACTCCATTAATAATTTTCTTTAAGTGTAGTTTCTTCTCGATCAGAATAATTGTTCAGTCTCTTGGACTTCTGTGCAGCTTGCAAATGGTAGGACAGAATCAGAAAGTCATTCAGATTTGGATGGTTATTCCTTTCCTTTGTGTACAAAAGTTGTTGAAGCCTTATCCACAAGGGAAGAGACCTTTCATATTCAAACTATCTGTGTTCTTGGGCATAACACCTGGAGGGATTCTTCTGGAAATGCTTTCCCGATTTTCAATGGATTTGTGGTCAGCACCTGCATGATTTACTCCTGAATCTTGTTACTGTTTGTTTTCATTTTTCTTTGTAATGTCAACTGTGAGATAAACCTTTCTTCCCATCACCGTATAAAACAACTTTTCGTGCCTAAATCACGAGATGTTGTTTCCTCTGCCAGCTCTGCCTACATATTTGTTGATCTTCAATGGAAATGCTCATTATGTTTTGTCATCTTCAAATTTGTATAATAACTGCCATAATATGTCTTGACTATTAATAAGAGACAGCCAATTGAGAAATTTATATATAGTGATATACAAACTTGTGTGCTTAAACATCATCTTCTTGTTTAACTACAATCATATATGTTTTGATTCATTGGCACCTGATAGTTTAACACGCTTCTCATAAAGTTTCATCTGCTAAAAGATAATACTCGTATCCTAAATTCTTCTTTTAAGATTGTAGTTCTAAATTCTATGAGCAAGTTATATGGTTCATAAAATAATATTGTATCTGCAGAAATCAATGAATGCTATAACAGAAAATATTATCTAAATTTAAATTACATCAACATATTGCAAGGGTAAACTACTTATGGTTGCGTGACACATTTTGGTTATTCTTAGTTTGTGAAAACATGTTTGAGTTCCTTCTTTTAAACTTTAGCATGTACTCATACCCTACATGGGATTTTGGCTTCTTAATCTTATTCACAATTTCAGGTGGAAACTATGACTGGAAGAGTCATCCCAGCTAGTTTTGATCGAACTTCTAGGTGCCCTGATGAAATTGTGAGGCAAATACGAGTAACTGCTTCCTTCGAAGATCCCAGTGGGAATAGGAAGTTACTGGAGACATATGACACTAAAACAGATCGGTTCATAATTGCTCCATGTTGCTGGTAAATTGTTGGAGGTTATAACTTTATCTTGAACATTTGCATGTATAAATTGTTTATAGTTCATAGCTGAATGAAAACAAGTACTTGATTATTTTAGGCTAGTGAAAATAATTTTCTATCAGTCTATAGTATCACTTTGATTAACTAATACTGGAGCTTCTTCCCCTGCCCCTTCTGATTTAGGACTCTTCGCCAATATCATATTGCTTCTGCACTAATTCATCATTCTGATTCGGAAATTCTTTCAATATGTTCTACCTCACCTGAAGCTGAAGGCCCAGATTTTGTTGACAGCTTGAGAAGGTAAAAACGCTTTGATTCAATGTTTAGGACATTATTTATATTATTTGATGCAAATAACATCAGTGGCTGCTGGGAGAGAGAATATGAAAGGAATAATATAGAATAATACTAGTAGGTTGAGAGGAAATAAGTCAGCGGACTGAGGCAAATAGAGTAATCTAAAGCAATGAGATCATTGAAACTATGATATATTTCACTCTCACTTGTACCATGAGACAATCAATTGTCTTTGCTAGTTACCCTGAATCTTCTCATCTTCATTATCGTTCTCTTATGGTAGAAGGTTTACAGAGATGTTTCAACAGTTATTCAAACATCCTCGAGAATGAGTTCTTTGTTATAACAACTTGTAGAGTTGAATCCTGTCGAGACATTTATATCTTTGATTGAACTGATCAATTCGTGGCTATAACCAGCAGGTGGAGGGGCTGGTTTCACCTGTATGTTCAGATTTCAACTCTAAAGATTCAAACCGTCACTTGTCCTCCTTTATGCTTGGAAACGGTCCTTTTCACATAAAAGACATGAAACTTAATTGTTCCTTAATTCACTTCAATGATAATATTGATGCTCAATTGTGATGGATATTTTTTTTCCCAAAACAAATTCTTAGTTTCAAGCCCTCAATCATCATAAGAATAACTGCCAACTATTAAGTGCTTAGGAAATTCAACTTTTCATTTATTGAACACTACCCTGACACATTCACACTTGCCATCTCACGGGTTCATGTAAATGTGTTCCATCGTCAGGAAATGGAATTATTTGATTGAGCATCCACGCTGGACAGAAACCTTCCCTAAGAAGCAGCCTCGCATTTTTGAAAGGACAGCTGATGGAGGCTGGAAAAGATGTTGATGGCACTCTCAAGGTTGCAAATCTTTTCCCATCATTAGACTATCTCCTTACTGCAATCTTGTGTTTCGGGGTTGGACGTGGATTGATTGGATTATTCTCTGTCTGCTAATTGAAATGTTCTAGTGTCACAGGGCATTTCATTTTTGGCTCTTCCCATGCCTTGTAAGAATATTCAACATAGTGCTTCGGTGTGGGAATCCCTTCCAACAAGTACCGAAAGAGGAAACCTTGCCGAGAATGAACAACTGGATCTTTGATAGCATCTTGAAAACTCTTCCAACAGACAAGAGTAGTTTGGAGTGAGTGGGGCAGCAATGGGGTGACCTTGGTCAACTGCTTCTGACTCTGTAGTTTTATTTAAAATGACAACAACAATAATTAGGTTTCTCCTAAAAATTACATGAATGTGTTTCCTAAGATTTTTAGTGCTTATTTGAAAGCTGGAAAACCAAACAAACTCTTTCATTGCTCTGCAAGGAATTCTTAAGTATGTCAAATGGACCTCACCAAACCGCGTGTTGGAATTAATTTTTTTTTGGAGCGATATTTTCATGCTTGGAATTTCAGATGGAATATGCACCAGCAATACGCATGTTCCTCAATACAGCAGATTGATAAGCCATGTTGCGTTACGGTAGACTGAATTTGAGTGTTCTTATACGTGCATGTTGAAACTAAAATTTATTTTCCCGCGCGATGTAATCACAACAAAGTTAACATTTGATAATGTAACAAAAAAGTTAACATTTAATGGTAAATCAATAACTATGAACTCTATTGCTTAATAACTAAATGATATGTAATTACATTGAAAGCATTTTGCTTACCACTTGGAACTGTAAACATCAAATTGTATCCCACAAATAAAATTTCTCCGCAACCTTTTACATTCATTCTGACATCCGACAACTTTAACCATTAACATTGTATCATTAAACTTACATATAATTGGCCATAGGTAAAAATCAAATTAGAAAGATACAAGTTCACATAAAATAATGAATATTACCATTTGCAATTGCCCGAATTGTATAATTGGAATGTATATTACCATTAGCATATGTTTTAACATTGAGGTTTACATGTGGGCTTTGAAAAATGAAAAACCATCACCACTCATTCTCAAATGATGTATATAGGTTCATAAACACAGATAAACTTTTCGTACAAACATTGAAATTATAAAATTTGAATGAAAATACTACAGTATGCATTTAGGTTAATATGATGATAAATATTAAGCCAGAAGCCTTCACCAAAAAAATATTAAGCCAGAAAAAAAAGCTGTGACTTCCATGTCACAATGGAACTTATCCTTTGGCATTAGTCTATAACTTTTTTACCTGGTCTAGACAGCCAGGCAAGTAAGCAACACGTCTACTTTAAACCTAAGAAAGGCCCAAAAGATTGGATGCAAGTACTTCAAAATCAGACCATTAAAAGAAAAATCCCATTACAGAAACAAAGAATGCAACATACTTGGAATTTTAGATGGAATATGTACCAGCAATACAGCAGATTGATCAGCCATGTTGCTTTACGGTAGACTGCATTTGAGTGTTCTTATACGAACATGTTGAAATTGTAGGCTCACTTTCAACTTTGTCCAGGATATTGAAGAGGACACTTCAGATCCCATTGCTACATCTTGTTCCAACATAATTCAATGCTATTTTAAAGTATTACCATATATTAAATAGGGACATATCTAAAAAACATCAAACTTCATTAAAAACAAAACAATTAAAACCCAACTCTTTTTTATTTTTTATAAAAAGACAATCACATTAAGCTTAAAACAGTACACAAGAGGGGTCTGCCAAGTTAGCAAGTAACTTGAGAGTTCCTAATTCCTAATTAATTAATTCTTTTTAGAAATTGTAAGATGATTAGTTAACTGATATATTTATCTTTTTTTTTATCCAAATTAATTTATTTAGCTCTTTCCATCTTTCTAAAAATTAACTGATTCTTACATTAGGACCCTGGATAATATTAGATAAAGATTCACAAATAAACAAACTTTTTAAGTGGGGCTCAGAAAAAATTCATATTGAAATGGGAAATCAGAATCTCTATCTCTCTCTACACACACACACATATAACACAGACACAGGAGAATTAGAACAAATTCGTGATGAAAGGGAGAATGGGAATCGGAGTCATGTTGATGAGGGGAACATATAAATAACAATATAATATTGCCATGAAAGAAAAAGGGTTGAATAATCTGGAAAATGTGAAAGAATATAATTTACTGAGGTCATTTATTTGGTGCTTGTTGTATCATTGAATGACCACTTGAATAAGTGAAAGCATCAGAATTTATATAAAAATATATAGTTAAACAGTTGAAGTAACTGATGCCTCAGTAACAATGTGCATATTTGGGAAATTTTTCCCTAACGGTGCATGCAAGCCAAGACAAAAAGCATCTTAAAATCCGTAAAAATCATCTCGAAATTTGTAAAAAGCGTATTAAAATCTATAAATTTTTCTTGAATTCTGTAAATTTTTCTCGAAATCTATAAACTCTTTTTTACCCGATGATTCCCAAACACACACAATATATACAAGCATGAAGTTGTGTTCACCCTTTGGACTTCTTCCGTCTAACATCCTAATAGCCCAAACCCAATTGTTTTTGGGCTCAAATAATTAAATTTTGAGGCCCAAACTACTTAGCTGAGCCAATTAAAAAAATTGTAGGCCCAACTGATGGACATGTATAATAGACAATCCGCGGGCAAGTATCAAATTAGCTATGGTTTGGATTTAGCAGCAGGAGACAATATTCGGATCAAAAAAAAAAAAGGAGACAATATTTCAAAATGTGAGCTGAGGTTCGAAGTTGGGAGAGATATCCATATTTAATACAATATAATTCTTTGAGCGGTATCACTTCCAATAGGAAAATACATGTACTTTTAGGGGGAGACACAAAAATGTAAAAAAAAAAAACTCTCTTATTGTAAATGTAAGGCATCATTTATAGTGTAACTTAAATCTTATATTTATATTAGATTGGAGTATTTGATAAGGAAATTAGCACTTGTGATAATTAGTAAACAATCCTAGGAAAGAGATTGCAAAAAATTAAATCTGTTGTCATCATATACCAGATCTTATTCTTATGTGTTGCTAATTTTGTTAGGCTAAAGTATACTTTTAGTCCTTTATGTTTGCGTCAGGTTTCATTTTAATCCTTTAAATTTAAAAAGTACACTTTCAGTTCCTCAAATTTAACGGCGTTAGTTTCTCTTAATAGAAGAAGCTGACTCATCAAACTTAACATTGTTATTTTAAACCTTTTTTATTTTTCACAATTTAAAATATCAAATTTATTATATTATTAAATTAAAATTAAGATGTGAGCATGTTTTGCCAACATTTTATTGCACAGTTATCAATTAAATTTGATGAGTCAGCAATTTCCTTTAAGAGAAACTAATGACGTTAAGTTTGAGGGATTGAAAGTGTACTTTTTAAATTTAAAGGACTAAAATAAAACCTGACGCAAACATAAAGTGTACTCCAAATTGAGAATAGGTTTGAGTAAATGGAGGAGCAGTGCAGATAGATTCGGTTGTGAATGAAAAAAATGAATTAATTCTGTGATCATTTATAGCTAATCGGACTTCGTCTTCTTTTGAAAATTAATTATTCTTATTAAAAAAAAAGCAGATTCAAAGGCTGCGATCCCTCAGAAGACAAAATAGTATATTCCCACCACCAATTATTATAAGTTAAATGTAATGAAAGAAATTGTTAAAAAAATGCGGTGCAATTTTAGTAACAAAATTTTTTATATGGAGAAGCAACCGCTATAATTAGATTTTGAAGGATGGAAAAGTAGGCGTAATCTTTTGAAAATAATGCAGTTTTAGCTTCTATGTTAAATTGGTTCAAACACCAATCTTTTTTTTATATGGATAACCTACTTGTTCTACTTCTAACTCTATAATAAACAATCGGGTCATTTTGATAATGCTGTTAAAATTGTACAACTTTTAAAATTTGTATTTATTTTTTTTACCTTTTAAAATTTAACCGTGTCAAATGCTCCTAATGAAAAACTCCACTCCACGGGCTAAACTTACATATAGCTAATAAAAGTTGCATTGGCTGAAAATATTTCACACCAAATTTCAATTACCTTCCGTTAAAAAATTTCACAATGTGGGATTCTCAGCAATTTTCCTTAAAATTTAAAAAAGAAAACAATTGAAAAGTAAAAAAAAAAACAGAGAGAGAATAATTTGGAGCCCTATATATAGGAGGTATCAAGTGACACTGTGAGCAACAAGCAAGAGTTGAATGAGCTTAAGCCACTTTTGAGAGTTTGTATCATCAGAAGAGAAGCAAAGCAGCCATGGCTATGCGATGCTACAGAACTTGCAGTTACAGCTACCAGACCGAACACCATGATAACTCATCGCTCACTCAAAAGGTCTCCGACATGGTTGGCAAGGCCTTACACGGCGGCAACAGCCACCATGCTTACCCTCACCACCACAACAGCAACCTGCAGTCTCTCTACTACCATAACCAAACCCTGCCTGCTCACCACTACAACCACAACCAGCCTCCCTGCCATGACCAGACTCTGCAAGCTCACAACCAACAGATGGGCAGTACGGTGGTGGTGCCGCTGTCCTAACTCCGGCCCTCGGTGGCCCCGGCGGCCACGGCTACAACAGCTCATGCTCATCAACTGAACAATATGAGATCAGGAAGGTCAGGTCTCACTCTCACCGCCGCACCAACAAGCACCGTGACGGCAACCGGAGCTGCAGCGACGCCAGCAGCGCGAGCGACTCCGACTGAATGAGTCGTCAGCTTCCAAAATGGCAGGCAGAAGACCATGATATATGATTATCTGAAACCGCCCTGTGCAATATAACTACTAGCTACCGCGGCTAAATAAGAACAATAAAGTCATTTCCAAATGATTAAGCCACGCTTGTTTCGTTGGCTTTTGGTTGTGTTGTGCCTCATGTGTACTGGGTTATGATTGATTAGGATTAAAGGGTAAATTTGTCTTGGAAGTATCCATAGGTTGCACTGGATGTACGAAAGTTTTTTTGGGTGCAGCAAAAGTGTAGAAGACAGTGTACAGAACCATATTAATGCAAACGGTTATGGTAAACTAACGTATTCACAGTTAAACTTAACCATTTTAATGGACATGAGAACATTGCACCGTTTACGTTACCCCTCGAAAAACTTTCAAACATCCAATGCAACTTGTGTATACTTCCAAAGGAAATTTGCTTTAAATCCTTTTTTAAGGTTTCGCCTCTTTTAGATTACTTGAACCATCCGTTGATGACTAGTCTGCACAATTCGCAGCACCCTCATCTGGGTTCTGCCGTTAACGGTGTTCCGGTTTCTTCACATACGAAGGTTTGACAGTAGATGCTGCTGGTTCTCACTGGTCACAATTTTGTATCATATAACTGACAGTAGAATGAGATCGGTATCACCAGCTTCTTTCAATCTGAATTATTACGCTACATTATAAAGTTTTCTGTTTCCTCTTTGTTTCAGGTTGCTCCTCGAACTACAATTTCTGACGGCAATGGCTGTAAAGCTAGAAGGTTAGTTTGCACTATATATTTCATATATACAGATTCCCATTCTGTCATTTCCCCTCCTGAGCTAAGGCAGTCGAATTGATTGTTCCATGATGTATTTCTCAGGGACAGAAGCAGATATGACAATTTTATCATCATCAAAGGTAGAAATGTGAGTACACATTCCGTGCGATCGTTTTTATACATGTTATGCAATGCGAATGTTCTACAGTAGAAGGATTTCAGCAGATCTTGATAAACTCATTTGTATTTGATTTCTGGTTCAGCAGATCTTGATAAACTCATTTGTATTTGATTTCTGGTGATAAGAAATTCTTTCTTTTTTTTGTGAAATAGAATCAAAGATACCTTGACTTGGAATTTTATCCGTCTGTCACGGTTTTTCTTATTGTTTTTATTTTTGTGCTCAAATATTTATGTCATTCTATTTCATATTTTTAGTTCAGAATAACAGAGGATGCCTCTCTGTATGCACTTTGTAGATCATGGTTGAGGAATACTACATACGAAGATTGACAGGTTTGAATTATTTTTTGAAGCTTCTTACTTAAGCATTTCGCTTCAGCTTCTGAGTTCATGCGCGTAATTCTGACTCGCTACTTCTTCCATTATATATTCAGATTTATCGTTTCTAAAATTTAAGGAAAAGATGTTACTACATTATACACTCTTTTGACATTTTGTCACATTATTGCTATGCTTGAACTTCCAGTTTTTTTTGTAAAGAATTTGTTGAGAAACTTATTCAAGTGTAATTCTTAATGGATTTCCAGAATTTAAGTTTATCATTATATTGAGTTTATTATTATTTGAAGTCCTAGTTTAATTGTATTTTTTGCCTAGTTATAGACAAGGGGGGAGAGGGGCTCCAGTGTTTAAGAGGGTTAGGTGTGTGCACAAAGCCATAGTATTGCTGAATTTTACATGGCATTAGAGCCTTTTTTTTTAATGAGAAAAAATAGCCTTTCAATATATTGTATTTTTCAGGGCCTGAGCTCAGCTCCTTCACGAAATATCTGTTCCTCAAATATCTCCACAATAGCTCTGCTACTTGTTTCTTTTCTGTTTTTTGACAAGGTCCTTTTGGACAAGAGAAAGTTTCATCAACCTCAGAACCCTTATATCGCAGCATCCTTGGTGTATTAGACTCTCTTGAGAATAATGACGTGCCCAAAATGGGATGACTGGCCTTCCTAACAAGTAACACCTTTTCCATTATTGGTTTTGTGTGGACTGTGATATTTAAAGGAATTCTGGGTTTTCCTGGGGAAGGAAAAAAGCTGAGGTTAAAGTTTTGGTGTTTTCATTTGTTGTATTGTTTGCGATCTTACTAAGGTTCCTGTAATATTTTGGTTTCTCCAGGAGCTTGTTGCTCAGTGGAGGTAGGCTCTCATTGTACAAGCTTATTAACGTCTTTGTCAGGTTGAGTTAAAATTAATCAAAGACTTCAACCCTATTTTGTTTGGATACATCGATAGCAACCTAAGTAGTGAAGAATTGTTGGGAGAATAAGGACGAGGGGACTACTCAGGAGAAGTAGACGGAAGTCTAGTCTTTCCAAAAGTTGTTTGGACATAGTTAGCTCGTAGTCTCTTCCTTGTGATTTACCATGACTAGTTATAATGCTTGTCATGACCAATGGCATTCTTTTGGAGATTAGTTCATGACTATTTTTTATCTTATTCATATATATATATATATATTCATATTTAACATCTCATACATCACTATACTTTGCGGGTAAGACAGAAAGATGTCATGAAGGAACTTCCCAAACCCTTGCTTGCATCAGTGATGGCTTGTTATATGTCAAACAAGAAAGTTGAAGAAGAGCAAAAGGTAGTTCTCTTATCAGCTGTTTAATTTAGGCAATATAAACTGTGTCAAAACTCAATGGAAAAGCTTTATTTACATGAAAAATGGGGGAAACATTTCTTTACCATAACTGGCTATGTTGAATAAGTTTTGATAAGAGAACGCAGTTTTTGTGTAGTTTTTAGTGACACTTGTATCAAAAATATAATTCTTATACTAATAAATTCTTATCTTATAATTTATAGTTTTGCTTTCAGGATGAGAAATTAACTCCACGAGATATGTTGCAGAGGCATATCAAGCGTTTTAAAAAGGTCAGAGGAAGGTGTAGGTTATTACCATGTTCTTTGAGTTTCAGCTTATGATTTATTTAGTTATTATATGTATTTCTGAACTGTGGTCAGCACATTTCATGACATAATGCTCTAAATAAGGCTGGTAATGCGGGTTGGGTCCGTGGACCCAACCCTCCATATTATGGCGGGCTCGGGCTGGCATTTGCCAGCTTGCCAGGGGGTGGGCTGATCTAGCCTGCCCCGCAGGTTATGGCGGGCTGGCCCGCGGGTTGGTGGGCCAACCCGCCAGCCTGCTTTTATTTTTTTTATTTTTTAATTATTATATCCTATATATTTTTACTTTTTTTATCTAAATAATTTTTATAAAGATAAAAAGTAATATTAAATTCTATTTTTATGATAAATAATACCTAATATATTTAAAAATAGTATAAATATTTTATTTTTTCATATCAACTTCTTATAATACAGTATTTAAAATTATAACAAAACATTAATACTGATATTTTTTGAAAACTTGAAAAAGAAAAGGCATCATTAAAAATTTATTGATAGGAAAAGAATCATATGACTATACAATCTTATGATAAAAATTAAAAAGGAAAGGAAAAAAAGAAAAAATTTATTTTGTTTAAAAAAATAAATTTCCAGCCCGCCAACCCGCCAGAAAAAGTGCGGGCTACATTTCTGCAGCCCGCCACCAGGGAAGGAGTTGGCGGGTTGGCCTGCATTATCGGTACTAGCTCTAAACAAGCATTTATCTATAGAAACCTCTATATATTTGTGGTAGGTTCCCATAATTTAGAAACTTACCAATCTCTCATACTTTCTTTAGAAGTGAGAATCTCACTCCTGAAAGATAATAGAAGCCTAGGAAAGGAGAATCTCCAATCTCAAAAGAATATTAATTCATTCATCCATTGATGCATTTGATTACAATAAGCTAGATATTTATAGGAACAGAATTATAAATAACTCCCTCCCTTTTAGGATATGTAAACTCTCACCGACTAAAACTAACTCTAACTATATCACTAACATATAAACTGACTCTTCACTTAATTAAAATAATTAAAAATAAATAACAAACAAGCTATTGATCTGTTTAGCATCCTATCATTACTCCCTTCTTTGAAAACCACTTACCCTCAAGGTGGGGTATGGGTTCCATTGATTCTTCCACCGATTCTAGAACGAAGTGCAGGAGTCGGGTTGCCTCCGTCGTCCACTTCCATGAGCAAAAACGAGCATGAGCATCGACTGGTTCCGTGTTTGATCCACAATTGGCATAGACTGGGCTGTGAACGAATTGGGCTTGGGCCACGGTGACCCAATTTCTACTGCATTTCCAGGGCAAGAATGAGTCAGAGCAACGGTGGGTTGGAAGCTAGACGACGAGCAGGGACGAGAATGGCGAATCTGGACAACCAGTCGAAGGAGACGAACTGAACCGGACTGGGCGAAGCTTTTGGCAACCTGGGATGCGAACTGGACAAACTTGTTTGCACGAGCTGGTTGGACGTTGCGACGCGAACTGGTGTTGACTGAACTGTGCGAAAGGGACTGGATGGTGAGAACATCACAAGCAGACAGAGCACGAGTGATGATGGGAGGCGGGGACAACATGCGTGTTGCGACGACGAGGACGAGTGGTTCCTTAACAACGCGCGACTGGTAGACACGACCTTCGACCTGCACTTTGGGCGACACCAACACTGGAAACGGAATGGCCGAGGGCCACAAACAGCGGCTCTGGTAGAGAAACAGGGAACAACGATGGCGCAAGAGTGAAGCTCTGTCTCAGTCGACTTCGAGAACGCAGAGACAATGGCAGCGATTGGGTAACAAGAGACACAGGGAGAACAGTAACAATAATAAGAAAGGAAAAACTCTATCAGAGAGCTCAAGCAAGCATCTTTAACTCAATACTCTCATATAGCCTGTCTGTCTCTGATACCAAATGGTAGATTCCTAAAATCTAGAAACTTACCAATCTCTCCTACTTTTTTTAGAAATGAGAATCTCACTCCTGAAAAATAATAGAAGCCTATGAAAAGAGAATCCACAATCTCAAAAGAATATTAATTCATTTATCCATTGATGCTTTGGATTACAATAAGCTAGATATTTATAGGAACAGAGTTATAAATAACTCCCTCCCTTTTAGGATATGTAAACTCTCACCGACTAAAACTAACTCTAACTATGCCATTAACATATAAACTGACTCTTCACTTAATTAAAATAATTAAAAATAAATAACAAACAAGCTACTGATATGTTTAGCCATAAGCGGATCTATTTGGTCCCCATCGGGTGCAGCCGCACCCTCTGACTTCTAAAAAATTAGGTATATATTGGTATTATGTGATTTATTTTGCACCCACTATTTGCTATTTTGAACCCACTGAATTTTTGCTCAAATTCTTTTCAAAAGATATTAAAAATAAGTCTTAATTATCTTTTCAAAAAATAGTTTATATGCCTGAGTCAGAGTCCTGAGTCCGCCACTTGTATTTAGCATCCTATCAATTTGCGTGCATGTATGTTTACTCTTGCGTAGTTTATGTGTTCTATTTTAACAAGAGTAGACCGCTCATTATCAAAGTAAATACCGCAAGTACTGTGTTCCAGAACTTAAGATTTAAACAATATATATATATGAAGCATCGCTTTCAGAGATTTCAAAGAGGCCACTAAGTGCTCAAGGAAGAATACTAAAGTCTTCTTTCTTACTTTGATTAAGTATAGAACAAGATTGCTTCTCATTTAAGATTTGATTCAGAATATTTCATTCAGCCAGCTTTCGATTCCACACTGTTCCTCCGGACCTCCACAGTCGTGTGGCCAATAGAATGACAAATTTTGACAAGCATGCTGTCTTCGTTGGTTTTAGATCAAGGGAGGAACGATTACAGTGAATCTTAAGATGCAGAAGCAGGCTCAGCCTTCTACTTCCTCACACTGCTGAACAGTTCAGAAATGACATAGCTACTGGGAACTGATCTGCTGACTTCACAAACTTCCGGCTGATCAAATTACTCATTCAGATTATGTTGATTCCGCATTATGTGTGTGGATTCTTCAAGAGTGAAGAGCATAAATTGGTGGGGAAGCTGATGAATCTGATGCAACAGAGAGGTATGCCCCCAGTGGCCTAATTTCATAGACAAGAGTCTGATTTGAGACCGAATGGAGCATTCAGAATTTCTTTTGATTTCGTCCATAGGTCCTCCACCAATAAAAATCATTGATACTAGCTTTGACTTGAATGGATAGCAGTTACTTACTAATGGTTTGTCTCTTGCTAGAGGACTAATAATTATATTATCTTGTACTCTGGCCAGATGAGTTCACCTAGGCGTTGTGGCTACAATGTCTGTTTCTGCTAGGTGATTGTAAATTAAACTTTTTGGATCATGATAATGTGGATATACTGGTTTACCAATGTTGCTTCACTGGCAAACCTTGTAAATCATGTATTCACTGTTTTTTAATATGGCCATCCGATCAGGTCATATTTGAATATTGTCTGACTCCATTAATAGTGATTCTTTCAAAAGTATTTTCTACATTTACAAGTACTTGAACTCGAGACTCCATGTTTGAACAGCCAAAAAACCTTCAACTATGACCTATACTTGTTGGTCAGCTCGTAATCACAATTTATTTGTCATTTTTTAAAGTTTAATTTCTATCTATAGATAGTTTTTTATGTTATCTTTAGTATGCCCATCTAGCTTTGATATTTAGTTTCATTTCTATTGCTGAATATCGTCTTTCCATTTATAACTAAGTAAATATTCATTTGATTATATTTATAAGTCACTCCTGACATATTTAACTAAAATAAAAAAAATACTTAAGTCACATTAATTCTTTTTTTAAAATTCAACATCTTTTTAACCTTCCCCTATCTAATATCCATGTAAAACATGAAAGCACAACTAGACGCACATGCACGTAATAAATGAAGATAAAAATTATACATTTATATGAAAGATTTAATGAAATAATTTATAAATAAGATTAAATAAAACATTCTCTCCATGCAGTATAAATAGTACGATGGTTAAAATAGGTGAAGTGATAAAAATTTTGAAAAAAAACTTCAATAATGATAGCCAAAATATGTGATCCGACAGGGTAAAATGTTGAGTATTACTAATAATTTCATTTATATTTGGTTTGAGCCTTTTTAGTTTTAAATTGATTCATCTTTTTTTTTTTTGGCCAACATAAATTGATTCATCTTTAATCATAACAAATAATGTGAATCACATTGGGAGGCCAAGTCCAGGGCACGAGTTCAAATAAGGTTGACAAGAGATGCATAACATTAATTTTCCAAACAATATTAATGTTATTTAGACTTTAATCTCATTGTGTGGACCATAAATTCTTTGGCGTTGATCTAATTTTTTCGCAGTTTCCCAAGGTGTACGTAATTGACCAAACCTTCTATTACTTGACGCCTTGCTGATCCTTGACCCCATGTCTTAATCTCCCTCGTGAGAAAATTACAAAAAAAAAAAAAGTCATGAGACTATATTTTTTGTTGTACAGAGAAATTGACTTATGTTGGTACTTGAACCAGAAATAAGTGGATTGATATTTATCAATCAAACATGGTGGCTAAAATAGTTCAAAACTTAAGATATAATATATGTATTTTTTCCTGTTATATCAAAGACTATCACTCTTTGTATAAAAAAAAAAA
>JANTPZ010141086.1:0-15506 GCA_025593235.1 Vachellia pachyceras | reverse complement strand
AGCATCGAAGGCAAGAGGAGAGGAGATGAGAGGATTCTCTGAAAGAGAAAAGGGAAGGGAGAAAACTTGTTTTCTCTGTGTGTTATGTCTGCCGCCTTTGGGGAGCCACTTTTCCCCTCTTGTAACTTCCCACTAGGGTTTAGGTTTACGCATTTGACCTAGCCCATGAACTTGGGCCTAATCCATCAAGGGTGGCCCATATTCCAACAGGGGTAAATGCCAACCTCAATGAGATAATTAGATATGTTAAGTGCTGATTTCATATTTATTAACAATTTTAAATAAATTTTGGCTATTAGTTATTCCTTTTAATTAAATAAATTTTAATTAACCTGCACAGGTTATATCTTTTTGAAGGTTTAAATTAAAAAGTTGTGATAAATAGCTGTAATCCTTTTGGAAGTTTAAATTAAACAGTTGTAATACTGAGTCTGTCCCACCATGTAACTTCCCTTTTATTTTAAATTTCTTCTTTTCTTCTTTTCATTATTTTATGTTTTCGATGTTTGGACATGAACTTTGAGTCTAAAATCTGAAGCATGTGGAAAAAAGAGACCTTGGCCTGGAGAGGATTTGAGAAAGCGTAAGACACTGTGTGTAGCTTGCAAATGCAAATCAGTGGGGCATGACATGAATTGGGTGAGCTATTGTACTGCATATGAGATGTCAGGATGTGTGTTGGTCAAATAAATGAGGTGACCAACCAATGTGCGATAATGAGCAGCATCAGGCAAGGGCTGGCCGTAATCCTTGGAAAGTTTGGTGTTATGTAGCATTGGCATTTTGAGTGGTTTACATTCCAAGAAACCAATATCTGCAAGGAGGTCTAAAGTAAATTTTCGTTGATGTAGAGAGATACCTTGATTTGAGTGGGCAACTTCAAGTCCAAGAAAGAATTTCAAATGTCCAAGGTCCTTGATTTTAAAGGCAGAGTCAAGTGAAGCTTTGACTCGCTAGATTTCATCAAGATCATTCCCTGTGAGGAGGATATCATCCACATAAACTAGCAAAGCCGTGAAGGAACCATCTAGACAACGCATAAACAGAGAGTAATCA
Organism: Vachellia pachyceras; assembly: GCA_025593235.1. Taxonomy (NCBI): domain Eukaryota; kingdom Viridiplantae; phylum Streptophyta; class Magnoliopsida; order Fabales; family Fabaceae; genus Vachellia; species Vachellia pachyceras. Next base: position 14,450 of record JANTPZ010141086.1, on the reverse strand, counting down.
GATTTGGATTGAATATATCCATAGGAAATGAGAGCAGTAGAGAGCTTAGAGTGCCATTGTCTACTGGCTTGTTTGAGACCATAGAGTGATTTGTGCAATTTGCAAACCGAATTAGGAGAAGGTGAGTGAAAACTAGGAGGGACTTGCATATAAACATCTTCATCAAGATCCCCATGTAGAAAGGCATTGTTGACATCCAATTGCTGGAGGTGCCATTGACGTGCAGCAGCCAAAGAAAGTAACAAGCGAACTGTTGTTAACTAATTTGCTATAGGAGAAAAGGTATCCATGTAGTCAACCCTTTCCGTTTGAGTGTAGCCCTTGGCAACTAGTCTTGCCTTTTCCCTCTCAAGAGTTCCGTCCGCACGGTATTTGTTCTTGTACACCCATTTGTAGACAATAATGGATTTCCCAGGTGGTAGAGGGGTAAGGGACCAAGTATGGTTCTGTTCTAAGGCATAAATTTCAGCAGCCATAGCATTGTGCCAATTTTCATGTTTTACAGCTTGATTGTAGGTTTTAGGCTCAAAATGAGAAGAGATAGAGAGACTGAAATAATATGGAATTGAAAAGTTGGAATAAACAGAAAATTATGGATTGTGAGAGAACCAGATATCCTGACTGAGCCAGACTGTTTTGTAAAGACTACAGAGCCATTAGTTAAATGGACAGTAATAGGTGGAATGTATGTGAGGAGTGTAAAATAAGATGAAATGGAACAAATGTGATCAGTGGCTCCAGTGTCTAGTATCCAAGACTTATAGACAAAAGGATTGGAAATGTCACCTGATGCAACATTATTGACTACATGAGGAGAAGAGGAAGAGGCTTCTTTTTGCACCATTTTAAGAAGTATTTGGTACTATTCGACTGTAAAACCAAGATGTGGCGTTATGGTAGCAGACTGCAGATTAGATGGTAGAATAGAAGAGACATGGTTCTCCTTGTTCTCTGACTGTTGAGAAACATTGTTGACCATTGGAGCGTGATGAGTCTTGAAACCAAGAGGATACCCGTGCTTCTTGTAACAAGTCTCTATAGTGTGACACGATTTTCCACAAAACGTGCAATGCTTGTGACCACGACGCTCAGAGCCTTGAAATGAAGGTGGTCGTCCAAATTGAGCAAGAAAAACAGCTGCATCGCCTAGGATTGGTATAATCCCCATCTCACGTTCTTGTTGGGAGACTAGTGAGAAAACTCGATGAATAGGAGGAAGAGGATCTAAAAGCCTGATTTGTGATTTAACAATAGTGAAACGATCATTAAGACCTTTCAAGAAACGAATCACATAATCCTGTTGATGGTATTTGTGTAATTTGGAAAAAACACCATAGGCACATTGAGGCTTACAGGTACACACAGGAAATGGATGAAGATTAAGAAACTCTTCCCAGACTATCTTAAGCTTTGTGTAATAATCACTTATAGTCATATCTCCCTGTCGGAGTATATGCATTTCATCTTGTAAATCAGCAATGCGAAAAATATCAAACTATGCAAAGCGGCTTCGTAGATCGTCCCAAATATCCGATGCACGATCAATCCAAAGAATGCTTTGAGCTATTGTTGTGGAAATCGAGCGTGTGAGCCATGCTACGGTCATGGTGTTGCAACGTTCCCATATCAGAAACAGAGGATCGTTCACAGGAGGAGCAACTATCGTTCCATCGACAAACTGGCATCGGAAAAATTGGAAGAGTTGGAGGAAGGAATAGTTGAGGAGGTGGAGGAAGAAACAGATGAGGTAGATGAAGAAATAGTAGAAGAAGCAGTAGCCATGCATGGATATAGTTGCTATGGTTCTGATACCATAACACAGTGTTGAACTCATGAAACTCCAGCAACTAAATGCGGAGATAAAAGAAGAACAGGGAAAGGAGAGAGCTGAGAGCAGTGAGGTGTCTGGAAGATAAAACTTGCATTTCTGATATTGACAGGTGTACATATGTATAAGTAAATGGAGGGTAGCTGGCCTTTACAATCTAATTAGCTACCTTGTTGCTAACAAACCAACTGACACACTTAACTAGTTACCTAACTGAATTAGTTACATGCTGTGCAATTGTCAGAACTTAGTTACAAGTAAATGAAACTGTATGGGACTTAACTTATCGGTTAACTGAGTAACTAAATTGTATGATATCTAATATGTTAAGTGCTGATTTCATATTTATTAACAATTTTAAATAATTTTTGGCTATTAGTTATTCCTTTTAATTAACCTGCAAATGTTTGATGACCCAATTCTATATACATGTTAACAAATTAATGAAGTGCGCTACGATTTGGTAGATATGTTAATCAACAAAACTTATTGGTAAAAGAATAAATGATCTCTACTTTTATGCTACATAGTTTTTAGGGAATATTTGCTCTTGTATATAGAAGATACCATAGTACGTTATTCTGGTTGATTTGTGGATAATCTGATAATGTTTTGATGCTGTTGGAATCTGGTATTGTCTTGTTTAATTACAGTTTGGGTTATATAAACTAGAATGCTGTAATTATTCTTTTAACAAATAAACATTTAACGTTGACATTAATTTTGGTTTTTAATGTTGTTATTGCTATATAGCCGATGTTGGAAGATGCTTATTATGTCACCTATTTAGCTAGCGTTAAAGGTCCAAGAACAATGTCACTGGGATACACGTCCCTTCAATACCCCACGTTAAAAGGCCAATTTGATTGATGTTAGAAAAAATGCTAGAGCTATTATATTTAATCTAACATCGTGAGTTTATGTAGTAACGCTTTATATACACGTGTGTGTGTGGTGTTATGTTATATCTAACTGATTTTAATATTTTTACTACTATGTTGAATTTTTATGGATATTTTTACACCTATAAAAAGTATACAGTGTTAAAAGCACTTTTGGTAAAAATTTATAGTTTTGTTTTTCATCTTAACCCACTTTAAGAATAATAAATATAATATATCTGGTGAATTCCTAAATAAGAATTACTTTTTAAAATATCTAACAATATAGACATGTGGATAGTTCATTCATGCATATTCTCTGCACAGGTTATATCATTTTGAAGGTTTAAATTATATAGTTGTGATAAATAGTTTAAATATAAATAGTTGTAATCCTTTTGGAAGTTTAAATTAAACAGTTGTAATACTGAGTCTGTCCCACCATGTAATTTCCTTTTTATTTTAAATTTCTTCTTTTCTTCTTTTCATTATTTTATGTTTTCGAAGTTTGGACATGAACTTTTATGATAATTAGTTAAACTGTTGCGCATAGATATTCCAATATGATAGTTCAAAGAAATTCCTTCAAGGAGTCACTTTTTCAAAAAGTAGATGACCAGGGTTCACTTGTCTATATTCCTCTCAACGTCGGTCCGCCACAACCCTCCTCCATATATATTCCAATACGATTTCTTAATTAATTAGAACCTATGCCTTCACATACACATACTTTACATGTTTGTTTCATTCCAAAAATATAAATGGGTTGGTTCAATAATTAGGACCTCATAACCCATCACGAAAGGAGACAGGAATGGGTTTGATTGGTACAAAACTATGTGACGAATTTTACTGTGTTATATATTTATAGGTGATGTGTTCTTTTGGCTTGTTTTTATGAGAATATAACCCCTCGGAAAGAAGCCAGGCTTCTTTTGGCTTGTGATAGTATGGAAGACAGAAAAATGGATTTCTCTCCATGTAGTTCAATTAGTATGAAAAGTGACATTTGAAATTTCACAATATCAAATATTATCTGGCATCCAAAGCTTTATATGAATATTATTATCAAGTATTTGAACGACTAACTAATCTAGTCCGAGGTTCATGACTGTCCCTCTCAACTCGCATGTCTATTTTGAAAATTAAACTTGGACCTGTCTGAATCTAGTGATACCTTGCAAAAAGAAATCGTCTATGTGTAGGCACTAAAACTATATCATTCATCATGATAAAAAGAACCTTTTCGCCACTGGATAACATTTTTTTAAGGTCCTCATGAGTGTAGCAACTCTAAGCAGTTTCAGAAGGCATATTTTTTTCTCTAAACCTCATCAACCTTTGAAGAGAAAATTGAAGAAAACGAATTGGTAAAGGTCATATATAGGCCCTATATATGCTTATTTTTCTTCTCCACTTTTTCATTTTGTTTTCTTTTAAACTTCATACCATCAGAAGAGAAAAAAGTTTATTTCCCTTCTTGCTTTGTATTTTCCAATTTTCTATTTCCCTGCTTCTCTCTCCATATCGAATCCTAGGTTTTACTTTGATCTTAGTGAGGCTAAAGAACCCAACCCAAAAAAACTATCAATTTCGACAACCAGTAGAAAGGGACCACCATGGCGCATTTGGTTGAGAGGATTTAATTGAAAGGAGATGGAAATAGAGACCAAGTAATAGGTGGGGAAAACGTATTTTGACTTTTTCACCTTAATTTCACTATGTATAGTAACTTCCCGTCCATAAAACAATACCATGGAAATATTGCTAAGGGCTGAGGTATTCTACCGATGAAGTTTTTCATTATAAACATTTCTTTTTAAAAATTGACCCAAATGTCAATTATAAAGTTAGAGAGATAACTTGCGGGTCACATTAAAAAAAAGATACGGTTGTTTGGACCCTGGTGAAAAACTCCATTGTTAAAATTACTTCATAACACTATTGCTAATTTATCGGCAATCAATTATTTATGTTCATTTGGTGTTGTTAACATTAACCAAGAATTTAGACATGCATGTACTGGTTACTGAAGATGGGAAACAAAAAGGATTGGTGTTTGATCATGGAGGCGAATGTTCGAATGGAATTTCAATTATTGTCTTAAAGTGATTGAAAAAGAAGAAAGAATAAATTGGAAGTGGATGTGCATAAAATTGGAATTAATTCGCACCAACTTTTTTAACTCTCCGTTCTCTTACTGCATACATACTACAATGCGTCTAACCAGTGAAGGTTTATTTGCAAGTTGCGTGGTTGACATGCACTATTATGCATCAAGGCATGGATCCAATTATGTAGTATAATCTCTCCAATCTTGTTATAGGCATCTATATATTAACTATTTTACATAGATTGATGCAGTTAGTTAATGTCAGAAAAATAAAGGATGAGGGGCAAATCTCTGAAGCTCTGCGAATCGAACCATCAAAACTCACGTATAGAACCTAACTGATACAAAAGATGTACCACACAAGACAGAAAAAGACTTTGTAAATCACACCTTAAATAGGGCATTTCTTGTTCCCAAATTTTGATCTCTTTAATTAATTAGGAAGCTTTCTTATGTCCCAATCGAATGGTCCAGGCGATCAAGGGCAGACCTGGGTTTGAAGTCCAACAGTTAAAATTAGCTATTCCCTATAAAATATAAAAATTACCAGTAACATATAAAAGGTCGTTAGTTAAAGGGTTTGGTTAAATAGTTATGAAGATTCATAATTAGTTAGAGATACTAGGTGAAGAAAACAATTATGGAGTTAATAATTAGTTAGAAATACTAGATGAAGGAAAAATTAATGTTTTAGACAAAAACTTGTTATATTATAGAAAATGGCAAAAGGTCTCCTTATAACGAGGATTGGAATGAGTATCTGGTAGAATAACATAATTAGGGATTTCGTATATAATCAGCAAAACAAATCATGGATTGGTTAACTAATCATATTAAATAGACATAAATGTATAGGTTTCTCAATTCATTATATGTAGATCATCTTTATAAACATATTATTATTTGATCATTCTCTGTTACTTTACTGTATCAATTACTTCATACATATTATGAAGCCAACATCTTTCGGTGGGGTTAAGGGGATATTAGATTCTTGGGAAGTCTTCCACATAGTTGCTTCCCCTCATAACGCCTCACGTCCTGCATATGTTCTCTCAATAATACATAGGAATCATGTAAAGAAGGGCAAAATGGGGTTTTCGATTGGAAAACAATGCATGTTACACGCCTGCAATATTATTATTCAATCCTACTTTTAGAAGCCATTTCCCATCCCTCTCTAACAACAACGAGTGAATTGAAACTAGAGCATGTTTTGATATTATCTTCACCTTTGGAATCTCATATTAAAAAATCTCTCTCTCTCTCTCGATTACTAGTGAACAAAAAAGGAACATCCATGTCCCCCCACAAAGGAATGGTCTAATAACTAGTATATAAAGCCCTCCCAACTTACCATCAGACTCACTCCAGCACCATCTGCATTATATTCTTCAACTCTCTTACTAGACAGCTATTCTTATATAGCAGGAAGCCCTTTTGTGTTATTCATCGATCATTCTGCCTTAAGGTAAACATCTAACTTCTTTGTGTTTATCATCGGAATTTGTTTATCCTAGTACAGTTTAACCAATCTCATGGTTCAATCATACTACATGAAGCTCCTATATATGATTTCTGCTATTGATAGTTTATCATGTCAATCCCCTTTTCCTATATTACATTTTTTTGGTAGGATAGGAGAATAAAATATAGGTTTCATAAGTAGTGAAGGCTTTTTAAATCATTTCCCATTTGCTGTGTGGGTTTCATATACCCAATGAGTTAAATCATATAACTCTCATGAACAATTAATACTAAGATTTGATTATGAGATTTGACATTATTTCGATGCTTCATAAACAGGAAAAATGAGCTGGACAGGAGGAGATTGGATGTGTGGAGCTTGCCAGCACATAAACTTCAAGAAAAGAGACGCTTGCCAGCGTTGTGGCTATCCTAAGATTGGTGGTCCTGACCCTTCAACTTATGGTTACAATAGGACTGAGGCCTTAGCAGGAGACTGGTTTTGCACCGCCATGAACTGTGGGGCCCACAACTACGCGAGCAGGTCTAGCTGCTATAGATGTGGTGCAACCAAGGATGATTATGGTTCTCTATATAGTGGGAACGTAGTGGGTTCTGGAGGATATGGATCAGATTGTGGTTTCCCTCCAGGATGGAAGAGTGGTGATTGGATTTGCAGTGGGTCAGTTCATAATCTCTATTTATCCATATTGAGCAATGAGAATAAATAGTATCTGTGCAATTTGTTCTCACCTGCATTATTAGTCTGCTAATTTCATATAACATTCATTTACCAAGCACACTGGTTTTTTTTTCTTCTAAATAATTAGCAACTTGCAAAAATGCAGAACAGCCTACTTATTGGCAACTTTTTATACCCTCTAACTGCATTGCTTTTTGTTTATTTTAGTACAATCAATTTCTAGTTAGACAAAAGACGAATATGGTTGAGTACACAATATTCTCAATAAAATCTGACCCATCTTCTGTTTTTCTTACCAAGTAAATAAACAAAAATAATCATGACCATAAATATATGAGATAGCCACATTGCTTCATTATATATGCAACGCGAAGATTTTGTTCACTGCCTGATATATAGCAGATACGGTTGTGGAGTGCACAACTATGCTAGCAGGACAGAATGCTTCAAATGCAAAACACCAAGAGATTTTGGTGAGAGAAGTTTTTGGCTTTCTGGGAATTTTCTATTTTGTTTTTACTTTAGCAAATATTTTACAAGGCTTCTAAATTTGTTATTATTGCTTCTTATTTCAGGTGGTGCAGACTGAGAAAAAAAGAAACGATAGAAGTTCCTGTTCTCAGACATTTCAATTTACAGCTCCTCATCTTAAGCTGCATACTCGTAGTTGTAACGAAAGCAAATATGTTAGAAGCAGAGTACTTCTTTCATCCTAGGAAGCATTTCCAGCTTTCTGCTTGTATAACCTCCATTGTTGAGAGTTTGAGATAAGCTTCAAAAGATATTGTATAATAACTGTTTTGCTTCCCTCAATTTTCCCTTTGTTTTCTACCTCACTCCAAGTGCACCAAGAAAGAATCTGTGAGATGGTGAGGGATATCCACTTTATTTGAGTTTCTTCTTTGCATGGTTCTTAGAATGGCAGAGAATTCAGACCTGAGCAACGTAAACTATGGATTCAATCAGCATTAACCAGAATTACAAGGGTATTTATTTATGCTTTGTTAACATGAGAACACAGACTTTATTAGGGGGACAAAAAAATTCGGGATATCTTTAAGCAAAAGAACCGTTGGCAATGAAATAATTTTGTGGATAAGAACCAGATGCTATGTTTAAAAGCTGAGATGCTACAAGTGTCAGTAAATTTTGAGCAAGTCAAATACAAATCTTCTATCAAATGAATTGTTTCTGGCGCAAAATGGTGCTTTTAATTTCAGAATTAAGCAAAGGAATTATCTCTTGAATGATTTTTCTTCAGTTAAGTTGATAGAAACATGACGATGTTATGGGTCAAAATACGTGTGTGTGTGTGTGTGTGAGAGAGAGACCATTTTTAGATAGTTGCTTTCAAGACGTTAAGCAAGGACCCCGCTTTAAGTGAGCCAGTTCCCCGAGCACATCGCAGGGATCCAAAGTGCAGGACCAGCTAATTGCTTATGTCGGATCGATGCTGATGCCTTTCTTCGCCAATTATATTCTCTGTCCTATCTGGTTGCTATAATTCTAATCTTAAAGCAAATCATCGTATTATACTGTATACCAAGATTCGGACATGAATTAATTTCTCTTGGTCCCTGTTACTTGGGGTGGAAATAGAATAGGATTTTATTAAATAGAGGCCACAATCTGGACTGCAAACCCTAGAGCGTAGGACCGTGCCCTGCCTACATAGAGCATTTTTTTATGCCCCGGCCTAAAGATTAAGCCTATGTAAATAGCAAGTCGCCAACCAAAAAGAAAAGTCAGGGCCGTTTGGTAGAGTAAAAATACAATAGAAGAAAAGAAAATCCCACTTTCATGTGCTTGGTAGAATAAATTCAGGGCCGTTTGCTAGAGTAAATTCAGAATCTGCAGTTCTTTGACTTGGGGACCCTTGGATGGACAGTTAATGCTTTCTTGAGGAGCTTATCCAATCAGAGGCAAACTAATGAGATTCTTCCGAAACAGAATATCAACTGAGTTATTGCTATTAGTCAGTAATCCTAAGCTGTGAATCCAATACAAAGCTGCTCTCAGACAAGCATAATTAAATTGAGATCCCAGAGTGTGCAATCTTTTCCTAGTGCCTGAAAGGTAAATCATATATAGACAAATAAATTAGTCACACAGTGAAATTTTTATACTTTCCACTTTCGAAAAATAACACCCCATTTTTGTATTGTTGGGATTTTTTTGAGAATATGATTGAGGATCTTCCAGGGATTAATTGCTCCACTGAAAAAGCCAAAGAAGAGAAAGACAGTTTCTCAAAAATATCTTTGATTAGCATATTTTGGATGCAAAAGTTTGCCCTCATGAAGAGACATGCTCCTTTTTTGTCACATCATATACTAATCAGAACTGTTCCCCTGAGTACTTCATGATGGTCTTGTGCATGCAGCTGAAGTTATAATACTTTATTTTATGAAGACCTAGAACTAAAATTTGAGTAAGGAGGGGTTAGTGAGAAGCATGCAAATGAAATTGCTCGTATATGAACATGAGAAGAAGATAAGCTCCAAGGGTTCTTCTTTATCACAACCAAATAACTAGCTTCCTTAAACATTTAGATGATGAGCTCTGAAGATATCAAAGGATAGAAGATCTGAATGAATTAATTTCCAAATTATAAGCAGAGACTTGTATGGAAAAGAAACGGACCAAAAAATTTTCCGAAATGAGTATGAGATGTTCCCATTATTTAGCGATGATGAAAGATGATAATTGAAACCTGACTTGACAGAGTATTCCCCCATGAGTGACCAGGCCAAATGATTTTGTCTAGGAGAGGGAAGAAGTAAATTGGAATTTTGAGAATCTCCTGAGCAACATCTCTTGGATATAATGATAGTATCAGTTGATCATTCTACTTAACATGGTTCCAAGAAGAGGAGGTATGCATTAATAGGTCAGCAACATATATGAAGTTGCAATGTACACAGTTGAGGTCAGGCTGCCATTTTATTGGTAGTCGATCGATAGTCAAAATATGTCCTGTTTATTGTCATGCCTCAAAATTTTTCCAACAAACACGTGGTAGAGGTCTTTATACAACATATAATAAAATTGCATGGATTTTTTAGAACTATGTTTCACACAAAGACAAAACATTTACTATTGCTTTCTGGTGGCATATCATGAAGTAGCAAGGTACAGAGTTGAATTTTAGTCCTGCCTATCATCCCTAAATGAAAGGACAATCAAAGGCTTTGAATAAACATTTAGAGATGTATTTGAGATGCTTTGTTTTTTAATATCCCTGTTAGTGGCCATCTTTTCTTCTGAATTTTGGTACAATACTTCATATCATTCTGCCAATGGTATGGCACCATTCAAGGTTGTGCATGAATGAGCCTTTTTTGAGCCACTTTTCTTTGAAGGATACTTTATGGGATGTACACCACCAATTAGAGCTATGGGATGAGATTTTACATGTTATTACACTAAATATTATGAAAGCTCAAGAATGATTGAAGCGATACGCTGATAGGAAAGATAGGGAAGTTGAGTTTGATTTTGATGACTGCGTTTTGGAGGACGCTCCATCCATATAACAACATTCAATCCTATTGATGAAATATCAAAAGCTATCCATGCAGTATTTTGGACCATTTCAAGTGATCGAGTGGATTGGTTCAACAGCTTATAAAGTTGCATCAGTGTTCATATATATGCTCAGATTCATCTTTTTCCATATTTCATTACTTAAGAAATTTCATGGTGGCGAACATAGACATTCTTATGTGCCTTTGCCTTTGCCTTTGCCTTTGTTATCTATTCCAGAAGGTCCAATTTGCCAACCATTGTGAGTCTTGGACAATCATGTGATTCAACAAAATGGACAGTCTATCACGTAGTATTTGATTTGACGGGATAGCTCAAACAAAGCCTCTTGGGGGCAGCGAGGCCCAATTTCGTCCATTTCCATTTCTGTAACTTTTACGATTATCTTTTGTTCATAATGCACCTGCAATATCTACAATAGAAATATTTATATTAGCATATCTCAATATTCTATTCTTGTTTTCGATATTTGCATTGACTCGTTACAAATGTTTGTAGGTGTCAGATTTCAAGACTAGCCTAGTTTTGAGAATTATGAGCCCACTTTGGCACCTTAAAGGTTGTAGTAGCATTACATAGTTATATTCTGACTCTATTCCTTACTAAAATAATGTGACTCATTTGTAATAACGTAGTATTATTTGATAAATCATTAACCCTGGAGGTGACAAACTTTCACATAGAGTTCCTTTGATATAGCTTTTGGGTAAAAAGAAATAGAGAGATAACCGTATTCCTTCTCAGAGTGTAGTTGTTAGGGTTTCATGAGTTTTATGAACTAGCACAGGGGTGTTTTATGAAAATAATACATACCTATTTTTTATATTTTATGAAATCATCCCTTTCATAGATCCACACAATAAATTTCCCTTTGACTCTCTATTTCCACACAATTGATTATTAATTCAACAAGGTACAGTTTGTCGGAACAAAGAGAAAATGTCAAAAATCTCTTGAATTAATGTTTTTGGAAGAAAATTCATTAAGGTCATTTCTGAAAAGTGAAATGAGATAAGAAAATCATGGAATGATAAGATGAATTTTAAAAATTGTTAATGACCCTACACAGGTCAAGTCACAAGGGAATTCCCCAAAAAAAATTTCAGCATGATAAAATAACTTTAAGGCAAGTAAACGTTACTAAAGTGAATTGTGGGGCTTTATATGATGTCACTTGATGTCTTCTTATGTAAAAATGAAAAGTAAAAAAAAGGATATTATAACATGTACTAGAATTTATCAGTATAATTTTACTCTATTAGTACAAGTGGGCCCACAAACTAATAAGGCATGTGCTCATCTTTTATTAAAGATTCGAGACACTAAAGAAGGCCTCACAAAAAGAGGAGAGAAAGAGTAGTGTAAAAGAGGAAGAAGAAAAGATAAATCAAGAAAAAGATAAGGTAAGATTGTGTTTTTGACTTGAAATCTTCCATAAAAACAAATGATGAGCCTCTATCTTTCTTTTAATTGGTTCATTTTCTTCTCTAACGTTGTTCTTGAAGAGATCAATATAGGCCCCGCAAGGGACTAGAGAGACAAAGTGAAGAGAAGGAATTGGAAGTGGTAACTGCCATAATCCAATTATATACATGATTTGAAGACTATTGATGGTTGGATTGTCTTGTTTGATTTTGTCTTGACATTTTGGGCATAAAACCCTTTTGGGAAGGTGCTACATGAATTGGGATTTATATGTGGATGAGTGATTTTGTGTTAATTAATGATTGGGAAGTAGTTTATAAGTAAGATTATGCATGTGTATTGAAAGAAAAGTTGAAAAACCCATTTTCCCAAATTATGTGCATGTGTCTCGGCTAGTTGTGCAATTTGAGGAAGGAGTGTGATTTTGATGCTTACAATAGATTTAGAATGAAAAATTGTGTAGGTAGAAGTGAGAAAATAAGTTTTGAAGTAATAAGATTGAAATAGGCAAAGTTAAAGGTTTATGACCCTAAGAGCTCGTTTTGAAGTAATTTTCAGAATAGCTTTTACGGATTCCGAAGTAAAACATAGTTTTGAAGAATAACTTTTACGGATTACAAGGTAAAACATAGGTTTCAAAATATAGGTTTTAAAAGATTGTATTTGGGAAGTTATTGGCTTTCACGGAGTTCGAAGCAAAAAGTAGATAAGAAAGAAGAAAAAGAAAAAAAAAGAAAATTTATTAGGAGAGAGTGTGTGATTTGATAAGAAAATATATTTTCTAAATTTAGATTTCAAACCGAGATTTTGTATCTAAAATAACTTTTTCTAAAAAATGTGAGTACTTGGATAAAATTTAAGTTTTATGGTAAAACCTAAGTTTTGAAACCAAACCGATGTTCTAGGAATGGAAGTCAAACAAGCTCTAAGTTGTTCAAGAGAGGTTTTATAAATGTTTAATTGTTATAATGCATAATTAATGTTAGTTATTGATACCAAATACATTATGATATGTGTAGAAGTCGTAAATTCCAAGTGGAGCTTACAAAGTGCAAAGAGAAGCCAAGAAAGCCCAAGTAGAAAGACAAGTACATAAGGTAACGAAGTGTATTTCAGCTATATGATTACATATTATAGATATAAACCTTATTTTTATGTGTCTTTCAATATTTAAACAAGAATTACACATGACTGGTTTTTTTTTTTTGCCGGAGGAATTACATATACTGCTTCGCTCTTTCATATTACATCCTTCAAAATAAAATTTTGCTGGCCTAATTTTTAAACAAGAAAATAAACTGCATTGTCACACACACACACACAATAAATAAATAAATAAACGAATAAAAAATAAACCATTCTAGTTTAATTTATTTTGCTTGGTATGATATTTATATTATAAAATAAATAATATGCAATCCTAATAAAATTTGGAGAAAACCGTAAAGTTTATGAGTTTAAATCATTCCATTCATTTCAAAGTGCAACATATATAATATATTTTATTTTAGGTAACAAACATAAAACTCCTATGATCTTTAGGTCACATCACCTTTTTAGCTTTTAATATTTTAAATTAGAAACATTAATATTTATATTTGGATTATCAGCTTCTCTACTGTTAAAATTACCGTTGAAGTTAACATTTTTTTTTAAAAGTAACACTTTTCATTGAAACTTTAATTTTAATTATTTTCAAATAGTTAAAATAAAATTATTAAAGTATTTAAAATATATAATAATTAAAAATTTTTAAAATATATTTAAACATGTCTTTTTAAATAAAATATCTTAAAAATATAAAATACTTAAAAAATTATTTAAAATATTTTTACCACATATTTTTAAATAAAAAAGCATAATATATTTAGAGTTCGTTTGGCTTCTATTTTGGAAACCTAGGCTTTTTTTTGAAATAAAAAAGCTCTAATATATTTAGAGCTCAAATTACGTAAAAGTGTGAATGTCTATAGAATAAGGTTAATGTATAATTTGAAACACCAATATTTTTCCAAGTGAATGTTTAATACAATTAAATTTTGAATAATGGAAGAGAAGATATAATTGTGTTAAAATAGTGTAATTTTAACAAATTCTTTAAATAAGATCAAAAGTAAGAGGGAGAATAAGCCGGTTCCCTATTATAAGAAAGACGGGCATTTATGTTAGTTTGATGTAACTAAAATTTAGTGTTATTGTTCATATGCATGTCTGCTTTTATGCACAAACGAAGCGAAGCACAAGGTGCTGCATGTTTTGTCCTTTCAAAACATCCTTGTTACGATCCTTTTCCAACGCCTGGTCTTGTACACATTCATAGACACATAAATTTGTGTATCTTAAGGTTTATATAATCTCATAAGCCTTTTAAACCTCAATATAAGTTTTTTTTATCAATTTACTAAAATTGTATAGACCAATTATTTAATTTTCAAAATTCATATAACAGTACACTTTCTCAAGGCAAAAGATTATTAATGCATACTT